>JAHBCN010009822.1:0-33700 GCA_019359885.1 Listronotus oregonensis
ATTTAAAGTTTTAGTTAATCCCCCTTAAAATTTGAAAATTTTTTTCCTTTTTAAGAAAAGCAAATTTTTTTTAAAAATATTTTTTGAAAAATTTAAAAAAAAATTTTTTATTTTTTCCGGGACGACGGTATGCCCGGAAAATTTTAAAAAGGGAAAACCCCTTTTTTTTTTTATAATTTTATCAAAAAAAGTTACTTTAAAAAAAAATTTTTGCATTCAATAAGTTGGGATGAAATTTAAATATTTTATACGCGGTGTTCAAAAAATTTAAAAAAACAGGTAAAGAAAAGGGATTTATTTGCAAAGATATGGAAAAATTTCCAAAAAAAGTTGTTAAACAAAAAAAGGTATCTCTAATCCAATTTTAAAAAAAAATCGGCCCTTTTTTTATTTATTTGGATTAAAATTTCTTTATAAATTAATTATTCCAAATGTTTTACTAGTAGGCGTTATAGTGACAACTTTATTCCTTCGCATAATTCATTGGCCTATCGTCATTTTAAATGCTTATTTAACAAAAAAATTTGACAAAAAAAATTTTAAAAAATTTAAATTGATATTAAAATAAATTTAACTTAATTTTAGTTGCTTTCCCAAAATTTTAAAAATTTGGGGTACGATTGGTAGACCACCTTTAAAAAACAATGGTATCATTAAATTTTATTTTTCTGTATTGGTTATTAAACAACCCCCTTTCTTAAAAGCTTATCGCTTTTTTTTTAATGCCTTCGGCCCGAGAACAGGTGATTTGGGCATTGCCCGTTTTATTTTATCGCTTTTGTATACCGGGGTTAAACAAAAACTTTAAAAAAAAAAGTTTTCTGTCTTTAAAATAGCCAATATATTTTCATTCAGTAAATAAAGTTGGGTCTTTACAGGATTTTTTTATTAAAGATTTTTAGAAATATAAATTTGGTGCATAAAAAACTAGTTAGTTCTGGTAAGTTGGGTATTTAAATACCAAAGTAACCTAAAATTCTAAACAAGTTTTTTAGGTGTATAGTTTTCTTTTTTTCAAAAATAAAGGTAGTTTTTTTGCTGTACAGATTATATAAATTTTGGTCAGTATGTTTTGAGCTTAAGGAGATGTAAGGGACTTAATAGAAATGATTTTTTTAAGAAATAAAAAAAAAGAGCAACTTTAGAACACTGTAAAACTAATGATTTTTTAAATTAAGGTTTTTTTAGGAATTATAGTTTATGCAGTTTTTTTATTTTTAAAATAGAATAAAAAACCCCCAGAAAATTTTGGGGGTAATTTTAAAAAATACACCGAGGTTAGTTTTGTTCATTAATTTAAAATTTTTTATTCTATACATATTTTAAATTTTTGTTTAAGGGTTTCACCAGAATATTTTAGTTTCCAGAAAAGTATACCCCGAATTTTTCCTCTTTAGTAACGTAATAAAAATTTACTGATATAATATAAAAAGCCATATCAATGTGAATTAAAAGTATTTGGTTTTCAATTGTTTTAAATAAAAGTAATCTATACCCTTTTGTGGCCAATTCTGGCTTCCCGTTAACCAAAGGTTGGGGTTTAACCCCGGGGGAATTTTTTTAAAGAATATTTTTTTATCTAAGGGGGTTTTTTACAAATAAACGCCAAATGCATGGATAACCCCCATCCAGCCAAGACGATTATACCTGTTTCATGCTTGTTGGGGAAACATCAACCGTAAAACCCGTGGTCTATATCCGACAACGGCTTTATTAAGAGCACCACTTTTTTAAGGGGTTTTTTTATATCCATTGCTTCTCGTATGGTTCCATTTTAGATCGTGTTTTTTTCCTTTTTTCTTCCTCCAGGAGTTCAACACTTTTTTGACCATCTGTTTGGGGGCATTCCTAGCACAAGTGTTTTTACTAAATTTTAGTTTAATCGGGGGGCCCACAGGGGAGGCTTGTTTTTTTTTTCCCTTTTTAAAAAAGTCCTATTTTTTTTTTTTGAAATTATGATTTCGCGGATAAATTCAATAAAAAAATATTAATTGGGGAAATTGTAGGGTTTGCCGTTTTGAAAAACACTCTTCAAAGAAAATATTGATGCATGGTCGAAGTATTCCAGCATTTTTTGAAAGGCTAGAACAATATTTTTTAAATACACTGTTATAAACAAAAATTTTAATCAAATTAAAAGTTTTTTGAACCCATGTTAAATTGTTTATCGCAGAAATATGGCGTTTAAAAAAAATGTGAAAAAAAATTTAAACGAGACCTCCCCTTTTCGGCAAGCCCCCGATTAAAATAATAATTTTGTAAAAAAACTGAAAAGTGGCTACTATTGCAATTTATATGCCCAAACTAAAGATTTTAAACGGTTCCCGGGTATAAAATAGAACCCCTAATCCCGATGCCTATATATATATATATATATATATATATATATATATATATATATATATATATATATATATATATATATATATATATATATATATTTATATATTTTTATATATATATATATATATATATATATATATATATATATATATATATATATATATATATATATATATATATATATATATATATATAAATTTAAAAATTAATTATTTCTTTTAAAGGACCCAAACCGGGGGTGGGCACGCAAGATCAAGACCGACCCAAGACATTCATTTTTTTTTTAAAACCCCTTTTTTTAAATTTTTATACTCAATATAAGAGGTATTTTAAGATGTGACAAAAAAACCAGGACTGCCAAAAAGGCGATTTTTTATTAAGTAACAGGTTTTTTTTTAAAATAATAATTAAATCAACTTTGTTCTTTATAAGTTCTCTTACAAGGATAACGAGTAAATTCAATAACATGTTTCAAAAAAAATTGAGATTGGGGCCAATGGTCCGACAAAGCTCGACACCATTCACGAAAAAAAAAAAATTTTCCAAGTTATGAAGCTGAAAATTTTTTTTATTCCTAATGTTAAAATTTTTTAGGCCCCTTACATGGTAAACCCCAAAAAAACCCAAAAAAAAGAAATACTAAAATTTTTTTTTCCAATGTAAGAAGCGGCATCATAAATTACTTCTTAAAACTAAAATAAAGGAAAGTGATGGATTAATAAAAAATTTTCACACATAGAAGTTTTTTAGATTAACAGATTTTAAATATCACTTTGGGTTTGATGAAAAAATCAAAACAATGTCAAAAGAATGATAATTTTTTGTAAAACTGAAAGGAATTTTAAAAAACCCTCTACGTCGACATTGTTCCTATATGAAGTTCAAAATTTTAGCTTAATACAGGGTGGTGATTTTTTTTTAAAAAGATTTCTCGCCATTAAATTTTTTTTTTTTTGGTTGTTAAAAAAAGGGGGTTTTCGATGGCAGTGGATTTTCGGAAAATTTGGATAAAAAAAAATTTCCACATTTACCCCCTTTTTTTTATAATTTTTTTTTGTTTATTTTTTCCATCATGATTTTTTGAGATCTCAGCTTGTACACTCTTGAGCCCCCTTTTAAATGTAGAATGTTTATAACGTATTTTTACAAATTTTGAGGCAAATGTTTGATAATTTGGAAAAAAATTTTTTATGAACTAAAAAGTTCCTTGAAAAATTTTTTTTGAATCAGAATAAACCTGGTTTCATATTAGAATCATTCTAACGGAAATTTAGGACATCTGGTTAGTAATTATGTCTTTTTTCTGCTCACACACTACACCTTTTGTATTTTTTTTTAATTTTATATGGTTCTTCAAAGAACATTTAAATAATTTTATTACTAAAATATTTGTATATGTCACTAATGTAAAAAAACACGTTTTTCTAATTCAACAAAAAATGGACCACAATAAATAAAAAAACCCCCTACCTTTAAAATATGCTTTTTTTCAAATAATTTAAATGTACGTCTGGGTTTAAAATTTTGGTATTTTTTAAAATTTTTAAAAGCAAAAAAAATAGTTTCCATCTTTATTTATTTTTAAGTACAAATAAATATTTTTTAAAATGAAGGTTGTTATTTAAAATTTATCAAAAAAGCAAGACCAGCAAGACCTTGCAGCAAGACCGCCCAAGACCGGGGGGAAGACCAAGATAAAAACAAGACCTTCTTTGGCTTGAAGACTAAGATCAAAAACAGGTTTCAAGACCAAGCCCAAACCCCCAAGCCCATCCGGCCTGGTCTGTCTGCTTTGCTCATCATTTAGTTTTTGACACCGTATATATAGAAAAAAGTTTCCCTGTTTTTACTTATGTTTTAAAGATCTGAAATATAATTGAGGAAAATAAAAAGCCGCTTTAACTAACCGGAACTAACCATGACGACCAGAGCTAAGGGGGCCCTTGGGAAATTTTCTTAATTATTCCTAAGTTAAAGTTATTAACAAATATTATTAATTTTCAATATGGTATTTATTTGGTTGGTTATTTAAGGTTTTTACAATCTGTAAGAAACGAGAAGATAAAATTTATTAAAAATTCAGTGTACAAAACAAGAATATTTCAAATTTCTGAAGTGTACGAAGAGCAAGTGTCCGAAACTAGGAAACACTAATTATTAACCATTTTTAAAATTTGCATCTTTAGACATTCATTGAATGTAATAAATAGAGACCGACATCGATAAAAACCATTACAATTTCGTTTTTTTAAAGATATAATAAAACAATAAAAACAAAAACTCAACTCCTTGGTATTTTTTTGGTTTTATTTTAGTATTTTTATCGTGTATTTCTTGTAAATTCAGCCGGGCAATAGTAAAACATTTAGGGAGTTTTTGAACAACAAAAGAATAACTTAAAGGGGTTTTTTTTTAATGCTTTTATAAAACTATATGAAATAAATTAAAAAATTTAAAAAAAGTTTTGGGGCATTATAAATACAAATATTTGATTTTCACCTTTTATTAGGGTTCATTTTTTTTTAATTAACCATAAACATAGTTTGTTGGTGGAAATTCAACTCTCCAAAGTGCAATAGAAACTCTGGGCCTATTTGTTGGAACCGAAAACCAGTCGTTACATAGGTAAACCATAAAAACATTTTTTATATTTGTGCCAAAAAATGTAATTAAACAGGTGAAAATTTTTTAAGGAAATAAATAATAATGCAAGTTAAAAATGAAGTTGGAGTGGCTCTATATCACTTTTTATTTGAAAGAAAAAGGTGGGGGTTTTTTCTTGATAGTCCATAGGCTGTCCAAGCACCACGACTGTGGGGCCCAAGGTGATTTAAAAGGAGTTTGTTCACCCCGGACAAAATTGGAGACTGGAAGAAGAAAGGAAGGAAACCTCGCGGAGAAATTTCCATAAATCCAAAAACTAGCGATGAAGAACCTCAAAGCAGGAAGTCGGGGTCCCCTGAAAACAGTAAAGGATTAAAAGTTACACCAAAAAATGTTGTTTTCCTTGGTGCTGCAAGGTATATACTGAACCCTCTGAGAAAGCTCGTTTTGTGGCAAAAAGAAAAAAGCTTTTCTGTGAGTGTGGGATTATTTTAAGATGAACAGCTCTCTTGAAAGAGTTGTAGGAGACGCCATTCCACAGACATAGGAACCATATTCTAAAGAAAGGTCTAATTTGGGATACATGATGGATACAGATTGAAAATACTTTCTGGCCCGAAAGAGGAATCCAAGCTTTTAAAGCTGCTGAGCATGGATGGGAAAAGTGGGCAGTTAAGGTATTCTTAAATTAACCCCGACAAGAATAAATGTTTTTTTGTTCTTTTAAAACTTTGTCGCTCATATACGATGAGCATTGATAGACTTTTTTTTGCGACAGCCAACCCGCCTGTGTTTTTTGGGAAACACTAAACTAAACAAGATTTTTGTCTATTTTAAAAACTATGGACAAAATACAACACAATCTGAAGAAAAGGTATTAGCGATGAAACCACTGATATCAAGGAAAGATATGACTTTTATTATAAAATTGCACCTTTAAGTTATCATGAAGCTAAAAACCTATGGGGAACAGGGTTTTCTTAAAACCAGTGACAACAAAATCTGTAATATAAAGTATTACTTACTACTGTTAGTCACTATTATTCAGAAAAGTGGCGTTTGTTTCTTTTCGGATGCATATATGCTGAATGCAGGACAACAAAGCTAAAAAAACATTTTCCCCAAATTGCTTAATTTGAGAAGCTCTGCTGCCTGGCGATAGAATAGCAGGGAATGGTGCTATAATTTTATCCACTTATTGATACTCTTCTTAGTTATCGAGGTAAAAAATTTTAAGTCACCTGCGTATTACTAAAATTTAGGTGATATAAAAATCCCAATGTTGCATTATCATACAACTCATATTATATAGGAATATGGGCTACACCAGCAGTTAACATATACTATATAAATTATAATGGTAAAAAAATGCTATCGACAGTTTACAGATGATGCTTTTGGCAAAAAAAGTAAAGACCATATTGCATCCAAAACGTTAAATCCTTGGATTTAAAATCATTTTTAAATTTTGATATATTCTGAATGCATTGCAAACAGTTATAAATGCAAAATGTCCCCCTGAAAGCCTTCAGTTCGTTGGCCAGATCACTGATAAATTAAGCTTAAATCTGTTCCTAATGAATCCAGGACAAATTAAAACTGAGGAGGTAATAATTAATTTGAAAAAATCCAGGATTTTTAGAAATAAAACATATTTTTGAGGCACTACAAAATAAAAAGAAAACAATTGAAAACTACTATCATTCGGTTAAGCTGTGATGTCATGGAGCTTTTAGACTTATGACATATTTTTAAATTATAAAAGAACCAATTTTAGCTGAAACCAACTTTAAAAGATCGTTAGTTATATCTACAATGCAAACAAGTTCTGTAAAACACCCTGTTATGTTTTTATTTCACATATTTTTAAATCTATTTACATTTATCTCCTTGACACGCAACGCCAATGAATTTACCAGACATGGGTAAATGTATAGGGAACAAGTCATTCTAAAATCCGGGCCCTAGTAATAAATAGTTTTCAATATTGAAGGATTTGAATTATTTATATAATAGTGACTCTATTGACCTATAATATTGAATATAAGACTATGCTGCATTCCACGGGATTGAAACTGTTCGGAAGAACAAAAATTGTCATAATGACCGCATGAGTATTGATTTTCTTTAGCCGCTTGAACGAATCGCCGACGCGTAGTATCGACTTCCTTTTAAATCACAATAGTATTAGACATATTATTGGGTGGAACTGTAGAAATCACCACAAATCTCTGAGGACATGGTAATCCAAAATTGATACAATAAATATTTTTTGTTATAGAGTAAAAGTTTGGTAATAACTGTACAGGGTAATTGATCGATTTCGATGGTATTTTGAAAGCTACAAGAAATAGATCAGCCTTGATCTTCTGAGTTTGAATTCCAAAATAACTTCAAATGGTAAACTTCATTGAGGTTTAATGGATTGGTCTAGAGAGAATCGCAACTTTCCAGCCTAGGGCCACACCAGACACCCAAGCTCCCAGGGCCGAAACCATATTATCATTGTTGCTTTGTGGTAAGTAGAAGTGAAATAGTCCACCGGATGAAAAAAAGTCCGAAAAGTACACAAACGTTTAAAAAAAGGCTGCAAACTGGACTAAAGTCCGTAAAACGGCAAACACCGTATATTATTAATTTTCCTTGTCATTATCTGTACTCAGATTGGTCTTGAAGAGTGTTATGAAGGATAAACGGACACGGACATCTGCGTGGACACAAGCGGAAATAGGTAGTAACTACGTTAATAGATGGCGCAATAGCACGTACAACAACTCGCCGGTCTGAAAGAAAGTTCCCGGTGTCTTCCACCCTGCCTAGATGGGTAATTGAACATATAAGAATAGTGGCGCAACCACAAGTCACTCCCATGATAATCTTGTTAAACAAAATATTGACACTCCTTAAAACGTAAGTTTCAGTGTCAAGTTTACATGACATCTTTATAAACAGCATTTTGACTTGAATTGTTAAGCTTGTTTGTAATTATAGTATGGAAAAGAAGTGAAAAATCTCGATAGTGAATTTAAGAAAATTCAAAGATCAATGAAACATCAGTATTTCGTAATTGAGTCGAGTAACAAGGCGCTATGTTTGATTTGCAATGAAAGCATAGCCGTTCTCAAAGAATAGTACATTAAACTGTCATTATGAAACAAAACATTTTCTCGAAAACACTCAAAATATACATGAAGTTTGCGGACAGGAAAATTTAGCCAGGTGTGAAAGTGGATTGAAACTGCAGTCTTCGATGGCTGAAACTAAAACTGAAACAAGAGGCGCCGTAACCTGTGCCAGCTTGTGTATCTTGAAATTGCAAAACGTGGAAAACCATTCACCGATGGAGAAAATGGATCAAAGAATGCATAATTGCAGTAGCCGAAGAAATGTGCCCTAGAAAAGTGTAAATTTATTAAAACTGTCAGTATGTCAGCAAACATCAGGCCTGAAGGTGAAAAACATCGCCAATATATCCTTTCAACTGTTCGATAAAAGCGGACATTTGAATGGTTTTCTTTGGTCTTGATGAGTCAACGATGTATTTATACTGTCAGGTGTTGATTTATATTCAACAGGAGTGGTATAAAAGCTATGAAGTGCACGAAGAACTTTTGATATGTATAGTATCTGTAACAAATCACTGGTACAGACATTTTTAAAGGAGTTTAATTATTGGGCTATTAATCAAAAGAACTCCTTCTGTTGGAAAACTGAAATGTATTGGAACTGATGGAGGAAAAACACGGGAGGGGGTATAAAGTGGAGCGGAATGCCTCTTAGTCAAAGTTGTGAGCGTCGGTGGTTCAAAAAACCATTAGTCTTACATTGTATCATTCATCAACAGTTCTTAGGTGAAATGTTGTTAGATTATTCGATCTGAACCAGTCATATCAACTGTTAATTTATCGATCTTTGGGCTGAACACAATTCCACAATTTATTTGAAGAGATTGAGAACTGATCTTGCTCGATATCATACCTGCTGGGCCGCTTAGTTGTGGAAACTCCTTCAGCGCTTCTTTAACTGATAGTGATCAAGAAATTTTTTGAATGAAAGACATCGGCTCTCTTACTGAATTACAAAACAACGCATGGTTGTAAAGTTAGCATTCTATGTTGATTTGACAAACATGGGAATGGAAACTGAATTTTAGATCAAAGGGAGAAAACCAGCATCTTCCTGATTGGCACACTAAGATTAAATTATTCCGGAAGAAATTGAGACTGTTTCAATCAGCAACCACGAAGTAAATGTTTTTCTACATTTTAAAACATGTGAAATATTCAGCCACACTACTCAGACTGAAAGCCTTATCGATTTTGCAAATTGAAACTTGATCCACAATGGTGCGAGATGGCAATTAAGAACAAATATCAAAACCCATCTTCAGAAAGTTGGAATTTTGGTAAGAGTCTTCCACTGACACACTTGATAATTTCATATAAATTTCGTTCGTGGTCTGTTTTCTGTTTTTAAAATTACTTATTTGTGTGGCAAAACTTTCCAAAACAGCACAAAAAATGTTTACAGATCTGAGTTTCTAACTGATAAGCACCTTAAACTTTTAATAATTGGTAACATAAATTAGTCCACAACTTACAAACTATTGTCGCGGAAAATCTCTCAATTACATAAACTGCTTAGTATTTCAGCAAGGGCTATTATGTTGCCATGTTATGATTATTTCTAAAATGTATAAATGTTTAGTTTATCCGCCTCTAATAATTTGTTAGTTATTATATACTGAAGCTAAATTTTCTGTATTATTATACATAAATTTTACTCTATTAAGTAATTTAAGTTTCTTTTATCCAAATTATCACAAAACAATAACAATGTTTCCATAAGAATGTTATGAGTTAGTGGAGTTAGCCCATGAATTCATCAATGTATGTCATATTAATAATTATTCAACAACGGCAACGGGCCGGATGTGTGGCCCTCGGGCTGTAGTTTGAGACCCTGGTCTAGGAGTCTGTAAGTTTGCAGATACGCCCTTCAAGTTTTGACGATTTCAGTTCACCTCTGTATTTCACCATATTGTTAGTACAAAGCCAGGTTGTGTAAAGTTTATTAGAACTGGTGCAGTAAGCCGTCTAATTTTCTTATCGCTTACAGTGCCAAAAAATAGTAATGCAAAAAGCTGCTTTTTTAATGGACACCCTCTATTATTCACTACGAGCTTTAAATAGGAATCACTTTATACTATGCAATTACTGCATATGTACAGATAAAGTAAAAACATATTAAGGGACTTATCCATAAGAACTAAAGGAACCGCTCAATCAGACAAAGTAATAAGAGACTTCGCATAGCAGTAGGGTTGGGCAATAGGCAACATAACCCAGCAAGGACACCTACACAAGGCTCATAATGGGGACCCAAGTTGCAGAATGTAAGTGACGAGAGGAAAAACAGCTCACCAGAAGTATCCTAGGGAATGTGTAGAGTTAAATCACAGCATGCTACATTATTTGGGAAAACTGAAACAGAGCCTATACAGTAAATATATCAACCAAACCAGCTACTTGTTTTAGGCCCCCGTGCTAACGTTTTTGATTAATGCACTCATTCTGTCTGGAAATTAGATAAACAAATATCTTATAGCCTATTGTTTCTCAGACTTATTCGCCGGTGGTGGACAGCACCTCGTTTGTATCGAAAATCCTGATATTTAAAATAGAACTAGTAAGCTGCAAAAGTAGGGCGTTCTACACAGTCAGATACATACACATAAGAGAGCCCCAATTTCAGCTTGAAACTTTCTGTGCTTCATAGAATATGGAAAACGTAGATAAATTGATCCCTTAGAGGTTCCCTGTAAATATGAAAACAATTCTTTGGGACGTTACTTACAAAATCCCATCTGGATAAAACTTCTAATTTAGTAGGTGTGACTGCTCTGTCTGCTGAGAATAAAAACATTTTAAATATAAAGCTTAAAGACCGCTTAGCTTTATTTCTTTTATGTAGAAACTTTTCGTCTGGGTGATGAGTAAAAGGGTTTTATAGATGTACTGCAAAAAAATTCCATGCAAAAATCTCGAAGTTTCATTATCCAAAGAATTGGTTTAATGTGCAACGGGTAAATGCATCAGTGTCGATAATCCAGAAAGACCTGAAGACCTGATGAAGTTTTTAATTTAACATAGACTTTGTTCTTTAGTTAATTCAGAATATTTCAATGGTATTTATAACATTATGTATTTTCATATTTTTTTGCTCTTCTTGCAAGATATGGTAATCACGGGGTTGCAAAGACTAAAAGTTGGACCAATGAAGAATGGTATATGTATAGTGAAAGAAGATTAGCACAAAAACCCAAGAAGAAGAAAAAAACAAGCCACACTTAAAACTTTTTAAAGAAGCAAACACAAATTCTTTTATACTTTTTTTTTTTTGGTAAAATAATATGCCCAAAAACACCAATTTTTTTTAAACTTGGGACACCCTACAAAAACTGAAGTCCCAAGTACTGTTGATACTGTCGGTGTCAATAATACTAAAAATCTTTGACTTCATTGCCTTTATTTCATACTTATACACAAACGTTTCGCTATACCATCAATCATTTCAAGATAATTGTAAGACTTTACTCCTACACACTCTTCAGCCGGTTGCCTTGAAAACGGTTAAGTAACAAATAAAGACAATAAAAGTCCAAAATTTTATAAGTATTATTGAAACCATAAACATCACCAAACACTCTTCGCCAAATTCATACTGTGGGTGGCTTATGAAGCAGAGGGATTTGCACAACACGACACTCAAACATTAGAAAAGTTGAAGAAGAACGAAAACATCTGCGGCTAGCAGATCCTTATAGACTATGGATGATGCCCTCCACTATTCCCCTGTGTTGTTTCCAAATCCATTCTCGGTTTGCCCTTGTGGTGGTTGTTCACCTGGGTGAACAGGTTCTTGTCCAAAGTGGAGAGGTGGATGATAGTCTACAGCTATTCCTATTAGCCCATCCCGTTTTCTTGCTGGCTTTTATAATTAATTGGCTGTCCTTACACCCATTGTGGTGTTTACGCTTGCTTATGTTCTTCCAGAGTATTATTACATCCATTACGTAACAACGATATCCCTTTTTTTTGAGCAAAGTAAATGGCCTTTTAAGTTGAACTGTAAAAGGATATATATATAAAAGGCAGATGGCGAATTGCTCTGTTGGACTCTTCCAGAAAGGTAGAATAATAAGATTAAATGAAAGAAAAGTGCTACATGTTGTAGGAAATGCCATTCTGCACAGAAAACAAAATTCTGTGGCAATGATCTAAAATATACACAGAAGTATACAAATGAGAGCACAGAAATGTATCTGAAGAAAGGTGCACTTAAGTAATCTAGGTTTGGTCGCAAATGTGACTTATGCTTGGGGGTGAGTATGTGCCTGCTTAGCTTCCACATCTGAAGGTAGTACCGTCAATAAATACGGTTTGACTGATGTAAATCCATGCTCATAAGGATATATTTTTTAAATTTGTTAATTTTAGTTAAAAGTATTAAGACATATGATAAATAAAAACCGCCGATAATGAAGATATTTATTTTTACGAGTTCCATCAAAAAACAGGTAAAAATTCCATTACAAAAACAATCGTTGGATCCTGGAATTCAAGATTCCAGGATCTGACTTCAGTCCCCACTTAATTTAATATAAATTTAGGGATCCCAAAGAGATTCTGGATCAAAGCACAGTTTGTTTTCCAAGTCAGTGTAGAGGACTGAATACTGAGATGGGTATTGACTGTCAAAGAAAACCTGTGTATGGGATTAACTGAAAGAGAGAAGATAGCTCGGAGTGCCTGGCAGACTAGAGTTATCAAACAAGAAAGCATACCAGCCAGAAGCTAGAGCAATAAGTATTTACAATAACTGATTTGTGTCGATTGTATGAAACTGAGAGCCAAGAAGAAAGCTAGTAAAAGAGACTGCAGTAAGGAAGTTTGTGAAAGAGCGCATCAGGTCAGATCATATTTAAAAGCAATAAGCGTGGGCATTATCAGCGATCTGGTATCACCAAGAAGCTTGAGGCTTATTTCAGTAGGTGTTGTAAGAAAAGAGATCTGCTACGGATCACCGTGATGATGCTCGTACCATCTTTATCGCTATGTATAATATAAGATTTTCCAAATTATTTCAAAATTCTAATGTAAATTAATGAAATTTCATTACTGTAAATAATAATGATCAATCTTGGACCGTCATTGTTTTTATTTTTTAATTGATACACAACGTTTCGGTTAGTGATGTATCTTCAACCTTAAGTGATAACTAAAAACTATCTGCAAAAGCTATGTCCAGGAAGTGGTAAACGATAGGTAGGAAACTGCGAATTTACCACCGTCCGCTCTGATCGATAACATCTGCATGCATGATTGATCAACGAACTAGATCCAGACAGGTAATACGCATTCGACGGTGAGTTGTATGATTTAAGGCGCTTGAGTAATTGCTGAAATAACTTATGCTGTTGAGAAAACAGTTGAAACTTAATACCGTTATTTATAACGTGGAATTAAACAAAGTCGATTTATCAGTTCAATAATAGCAAAAAGAAAGTAAAGTAACTCTAAACCCAAACTAATTTCTAAAATTAAAATAGTACGCAATGAAAAAATAAATAATTATAAACATGTTCATACCTGCAAAATGAATGATAATAATATTCAAACTAAACTTCCTTCTCTCTTGCGCAAGTGGTTTATCCAAACGATCGTAAAAACCCTTTGTCTTAATGTTTATAGTAAGTTATTAGGTTGATAGTTTGAGCTTCTTCTGATTTTTATTCGAAGCTCTTCTAAATTATTAGGCCCCATCATGAGCCATAACCTAATTTTTTTAAATTAACCCCACAAAAAGAAACTATTAGGAGCAAGGTCTGGTGATGCCAGGACCACAAAATGGTTCCACGTCCACTAATCAAACGTTAGGGAACGTATTGTTCAAATATCCTTGAACAATACGTCCATTGTGAGCGGGAGCAGCCATCTTGCTTGAAACCAGATATTTCAAACTATTCTACAATTAATTGTTAATTGCCGGTACAATTTGTTGTTGTAACAGATCCAAATAAATTGCTGCAGTTAAATTGCCTTCTACTGTGGACAATAGTCCAATAAGGTGTCCTCCCAACTATACCAGCCCAACATTCAATTTTTGAGGATAATGCTGGACTGAACCTCAAAACAACGGGAGCCACGAGACCACGACGAACCTGACGTTGGGATTATCGATTAATAACAAAGGCTCGATTCATCATGTTAACTGATCTAAGAAAGTTTTTCATCCAATGCCCTCAATACATAATTCGCAAAACTCCATACCCTTGAAATTGGTTTTCTGGAAAAATTTCCATGTGTTTTTCGGCCTTGTAGATCTGAACTACTTTTTTAAGACTTTTTATCTGTAGAAGGAGAACTGTTACCTTTGGTAAGTTATTCCATTGGTTATTGGTGGGCTTTGTTCAGCAGTAACACAAATTAATGCCTCTTTAATTCCCGTTCTTCATTTTACGAGATCCTGGTTTTTTTATGTTTTTTGAGACATGATCCGTTATCTTGCAATTTTTTGATAATTTAAAATTGTTTCAGATTACGGTATAGGTCGGTTTTCAAAATGGTTTCGGGAGAAGATTATGAACGTGATTTTCTTGAATTAATGATTTACAATTCTCACGAAGTTCGTAAACGTCCATTATTGCATTTCTTATTTTTAGTAGTGAACTGAGTTTCCAAATCAGAACTTGACGTCATAATAGTTTGCAATATTGCGGTCAAAGAAAGCAAAAATAATATCGAATTTAATTGACCTCTTAAAAAACATCTCATTATCACCTGTTTTTTGGAGTTTTCTTTGTTTCGCTAGCTCGAGTCTGTGGCAAACAAATGTTAATCTGCCCAAGTGTTTCCAGGTTTCTACCACATGACCCCATCTGTATACTGATCCGTTACAAAGCTCACCAATGCTTTTAACTAGATTTTTTCACTGCCCAGCAACGGCTCCAGATATCTGGAACATCTATACTAGGCTTGCTGTAATATATTTTGTGGCTGTTTACAATTATTAATATTTCTTTAATTTCTTCTTCCAGTGGTTTCCCTCATATAACAATTTTCTTTCTTAGAACTATAGTATGCTGTGTTTTTTTTCCCAAGCGTAATGGCAATTCCTGACTTTTATGATGTTTCACCCCTGTTCCGTATGTTTTTTGAACAATAATTAAAGGTGCATAATAGTAACTTTTAAAAAATATTTCACTTAAAACTTTAGGAGATATCACCAACCGAAGTCGGTTGTTTATCAATTTCAACAAATAATGACGATCAAAGTCCGAGATTAGAGTGGTACAAACCCATAATATTGTCTAACAGTTTCTAAAGAAAAGTTCGAATAACTCTACTAAAAATAATCTTTGTAACCACGTAATCCTAAAAATTACTAATTAAATTAATTTTTCTTAAGTAAAGAAAATCATTTTAAAACTTTCTGTGACCCAACAAGAATATTATAATTAAAAATATTAAAAATTAGGTCCCAGCATCTTTCAGTATTTTATAACAGTTTGGAATGAAAGAAGGCCACCATTCCGCCTAGAGCTTATTTCCACTGAAACCGTTTCGATTTTCCGATTTTTTCCATACACTGAATGTTAAAACGTATTAAAAGCAAATCGGAGTTCCTGCGTATTCAAAGAGACAATTATTACTTAAAGTAACTGGTCGGTAATTATAAAGACAGTGGTGGCAATCTATATATTTTGTTTTTAATAAGTTTTCTTAAATTTATTATTATCTTAAGAGTCATAAGTCAAAAAACTAAAGACGTTGCAACGCCATAGTTGTACCACCACAAAATAAAATCTATGAGCATTTAAGTTTGTGCCTAGGCAAACTCATCGATACAGAACATATATATATATAATATATATACATATATATATATATATATATATATATATATATATATGAGTATAAAAGGGAAGGGTAGTCTTGACCGACTAGTTGAATACAAAGACTAAATTTCCTGTCTTTTTGTTCAACGCCATTGAGTTCATTTTCCTTTTCATGCTTATAACATAAAGAAAATTTCACAATCAAAATTATCCCAAATGCAACTTACGTTTTAAAACGATAAAAGGAGAAGAAATGAGACACAAATTTTGATGTACAGTTTTTTAAGTTGTTCTGTTAAGAAATGATAATCAATTTATATTGTTTCATATCTAGTAATCATGGATTTTTTTGATCGTAATTTTTAACATTTTGACTGAGTAAAAGCTTTAGAATATTGAAATATAATTGTTAAGTTAATACATATCGAGAGCAGTAGTGTATTATCAGGACAGCTTTTTCTTTGCTATGTCGAAAATATGGCAGCGATGAAATACTTACATGTCTTTGCACATTTAGATCTTCTCTATATTTATTACAATAATAATTTAAAACACTTTTGAAAAGAAGATGGATACAAAAGTAAGGCCCTTCTGGGTCAATTATTGTTTCGTTTCGCTTAATATTGTAAATACAACGCTCACATCTTTCTTTAATTACAACGACTCACCAAAACTGTCTCATTTTTGCTTTTTTCTGTACAATTCTTTGCATTACATAGATTTTGCTAATGGTACTTTAACACAGAAAACAAATAAAACAAAAGACAGTTTTTGTAGTGGTGGAGATTCTGGATAGTTGTTAGCATGAATAAAAGAAAGATATTATCGATCTAAGCAGCATCTGATTCAATTCCACAAGTCTCAAAACAAAACAATAATTAATTTGAGAAGATTTCTTTTTGTATCCATCCTTACTTTTTTTAAAAATTGTTTTAAATTATTGCATAATAAAATATGTAAAGAAAGAAACCAAATACTTTAAAATAATCTTCTGTAAAATTTAACATGTAACACTGATATTTTTTTCCGACATAATAACAAAAAAGAAAAAAACCAAAATAGTTCTGTCCTGAGCAACACCACTTTCATCGTTATTGATTTCGATATGGCTAACTTAATAGTATAGTTTAAGACGTTCTTAGAAACACCAGGATGTATAAACAAAGAAAAATTTTCAATGGTAATTTATGCAGAGCCCAGACAAAACAATAAACTTGATTAGCTTATAAAGACTTGAATTTTAAGAAAACCCCCACTTTGCATCGCAAGTTTTATTTGTTATATTTTTGCTGTATTTTTCATCGTTTTTAAACAATGTTGCATTTTGGAGATTGTTCTTTGATTGTAAAAAATTTTCTTATATTGTATTTGAAAAAGGGAAAAATAAATTTGAAAGCTCATGCTGTGAAAGAGTTTATTTCAGTCTCAACTGAATCCTCAAGAATTTAGAATTTATATATATATATATATATAGATATATATATATTATTTATATATATATGCTATATATATATATAGAAAACATAGATTTATACATGCATGGATCACGGAAACCGTAAGATATTGATGAAGTCGGTTAAATTTATGCCAGGCATTTGCGCAACTGGGGTCTGAGTAAACACTTAGATGCTGCGCTCCGATGAGATATTCGAAAACCGAATTTCTGTCGTATTTTGCTTTTTAGTATTTTATCTGATCGTTATTGAAGAGATAGGGAAAACAAAAGATTGACTTTTGTTGGTCACTTTTAAGCTCTACAAACAGTCGAGATGCCGAACGACGTGCCTGTTTTCAACATCGAGTCAACTTTATTTTTGAATATGGACCGTTTATTATTCTTGAACCCCTTTAATATCCCAATTGACAAAAACAGGCAACACTTAATATTATTATCAAATGTGAACGCCTTGGTAAGAAGAGATATGTGCCTGCCTAACTATTTTCTTTCTTATGAAAAACATGTTTATTTAACAGAAAATATTAAGTGTTATACATCAGTGTAATTGGGATTTATAAACTGTTTCCAAAAACGTAATAAAACAATCTAGTAACACATTTAAAAATAAAGCTGATTGATACTGAACGAAACTAAACACTGTATTTGGGTAACTCCTTATTGCTTTTTTGAAGAGCTTTGAAAAGTATTGTTTTGGGAAAGTGTCTTTGTATTTTCCTATCTTTAAATAAAATGTTAAAATTTATATTTCAGCTTTTTTCTTGATATTCCGGAAGTACTAGAAATTTTACAACTTTTCTAAACGGCATGTTGTTAAGCACCTACATGCACAACTTTACCATAACTTAACCGACTTCATTTTTGCTTGGTTTCCGAGATCCCCATGCATGCACTGAATCTGTATAATGACTTGTATATATATATATATATATATATATATATATATATATATATATATATATATATATATATATATATATATATATATATATATATATATATATATATATATATATATATATATATATATATATATATATATATATATATATATATAAATATATATATATATATATTATTATTATACACATACATATTATATATATATATATATATATATATATATATATATATATATATATATATATATATATAAATATATTTTTTTATGATGTTAATATTTTTGGAGATATGAATTTATGAATGTTCCAAAAATCTCTTAAATTTAGTACTTTTGACCCATCAAAATATATATTAAAGTGTAAATATAATAAACGTAAATATATATATATATATATATATATATTATATATATATTATATATATATATATATATATATATATATATATATATATATATATATATATTATATATATATATATATATATATATATATATATATATATATAAAGTATATATATATATATATTATATATATATATATATATATATATATATAACAAAAAAACAAATGAACATCAGATTTAACTGAGTTATTCACAAAAAATATAATTTTTTTAAATGTAACACCTGTATTTGGCCACATGTTAATTGAAAGAAAATGTAATTGATAGACTAGTTTTTTACATTTTTTTTTCCTAAATAGAATACTCTAGTTATTTCAATTTAAATGTATTTTTCCATAACTGGAAGCAGGCAGCCATAATTCATAAAATCACTTTTGTTAAATTATCGTAGTATGCTATGACAAAATTAAAAAAAACAAAAAGATAAATATGATATCCGTCATATGAGCCAGTGACAAGTAGTAAACTCATCAAGGCAACCAGTTCATTTGCGCTACTGTTGTTTAAAATGTTGTCATTTGGAGAAGTTTTTAATATACACGTTACATAATTTATTACAAAAAAATGGCATCAGGTTTTAGAGAAACAATTTCCAGAAAGAAATATGCGAAACCGAAGATATTTTTTTAATTCTATCGAAAGTTAATTTCAAACAAAAGGTTTTTAAGCGTAGAAATTAGAAAACCTTTATAATTAATCAACAAACAGATATTATTTTGGTGATATTTCAAGTTTATCAAAATTCAAACCACAACAGATCATGATCTATGCTAAGGAACCATTAATAAAATAATTAAAAAAAAACATAATTATGAAAACCATAAATACAGACCCACACAAACTTTGTTGTCAGGTGATTACAAAAGGCGTATAAATTTTTGCCATGGTTTGTAAATGTTTTTGCTATAGAAAATCCAAACTTACGATCATCTTGAAGCAATGAAAATATTAAATAGAGGATGCTTAAACGAAAGAACCACATTATTGGTTTAACTGCCATTCATCCTTTCAATCCAAAAAGATGTTTTGTATTTTGTATTTTATTATGTTACTTAGTTATGTGTTATTATTAAAAAAACTAAAACAAACGAGTAATATTTACCAAGTATAAAGTGACAAATTATATTCTTTATAATTTATTTAAATTTAGTTTCGGGTCATAGCGTACTACGAAAAAAATTTGTAAAAGAACGATTCAAGAATCGGCTGCCTGCGTCCAGTTACGAAAAATGCATTTTAATTGAAATAACTCTGCTATTTATCATCTTAGAAAAAGAACAAATTTTTATAGAAAATACATATTTATCAAATTAACGTAACAAAAAAAGGGTATTGCATTTAAAAGTATATTTTTGTGAATAATCCGAACTGATGTCCATTTGTTTTCCTTATCGTCATAGTAATCAGCGAAAAAAAGGTAAAACTTTTTTGCAAATTTTAAACCCTTTTACTTGTATCTCTTATAATAAAAAGTAGAAAGTCAACTTATTTTGAAATTAAACTTAAACAAAAACTTTAAACACCTTTAACATTTGTTAAAATTAAATTTAAGTTTAAAAACCCTGAAAAAAATTTTACCAATAGAAATAAAAGCATTTTTTTAAATTTTTTTATTTGTTTTACAATGTTTAAAAACATTATAAAATACCCAAATAATTAGGTATGTGCTAATTATTTTAATTCTTTTGACCCAGCGGATAAAAATAAAAAAGAAGTTTCCTACTTTCTTTTATTATCTTTTTTTTTTTTTTTTTAATTTTGGAATTTTCCAAAACAAAGTATCCGGACCCGGACTCCTTAAAATCCTCTCCAGACGGATTCGACGCCCCGACCCCATTTATATTTATTGTAATTATAAACCCAAAAAACCTAGGAAATGCTGTTGATTTTTAAAGCAGCAATTTTAATTAATATTTTGGGAAAATTAAAGATAATTATATTTTTTTCCCCCTTTTTTTAAAAACCCTTTCTTGTTGTTTTTTTTCTATGAAAAAAGGAAATTATACCCGAACTAAACAAACAAAATAAAAGAAGGCAAAACATTTGGGAAAAGTCAAAATAATTCAACCTAAAATTGAAACAAAAAAAATGTGCATGACGGGTTCCCATGGTATTTTAAATCGATCGATCGTAAAGCGATCTTAAAAATCATATCATTCATCAAGTAATCTAACTGTCAAAATCGCTTAACCCGAGATGTTAATTTCAAATTTAAGATCGTCTAGATTTACACCAGCGCCATTTTATTATACTCAAAATTTTGAGCATTTTTTTAACCCAGAGATAATGTTTTTTATCTTAAGGCTTCATGCTTAAACAAAAAAAATTTTGCTAGGTAACCACAAAAAAAAACCATCAGCATAAAAAAACAGAGAGCAAAAAAAAAAGAATTGGCGGAAATGCTTTTATTTTCCTTTAGAGCAACCGCATTTTGTTTGGAAAATGGTCTGTATACTTATTTGAATTAAAAATTTCGGTGGGTTCTTTCGTGTTTTGTGCTTAAAAATATCAAAGCCGCGAAGAATCGCGATTTGGGTTGGCCTGCCAGTTATGTTTAATGGCTTTGGAAGTTAAACCAAAATAAACAAATATAAGATTCTCCCACGCCATTCAACCACTCCCAACTGGGGGAAAGCCAAGGCAGATGGCGCCTAATGATGTGGAAATCAATCTGTTATAACAACACCAGTATCTTCTATTATTCATATTTGCTACCACTATAAGTTTTTTTGGGAAAAAACCCAAAAAAATCAAATATAAAAAAAAAAAAAAAGTAAGTTCCTTGGTGGTTACCAAAGAATAAAATAAATGGTTAAACCAAGGGTCAAATTCGCGTTTAAAAGAATTCTTTTTTGGAAAGAAATGAACAAGTTAGTAAGCGCCAAAGTGGAATAGGTTTTTTAAAAGTATCCAATAAAATACGAATTATTAATGCATTAATAATTTAAAATTAGATACCGATGACATTTAATGTCGTTGCTATCCAATTTACAAAACTCCGGTTTTAGGCTTTGTTAAACAAAAATACATTTCGCAACGCCACTGTTTTAGATCCTCGGTAGTTCATCTAATAAAAACCATTAGGGAAAAAAAACGCCTGCGACCACAAAGAAAATTCGAAAATTGTTTTAGCGTTTTCCAGCCAAGAAAATTAAAACCCATTTATATTCAATAGGTTAGTGCAAGTACATTTGGGGAAATTTTTATGGAGAACATAATTGTCTTTAATCATCGCTTTTCAATTTTTAAGTCTTTTTTTTGTTGGTTTGTGGTAATTTTTTTCTATGTCTTTTATAGTGTTTGTATCTATAAATAGAACTATTATTAAAAGTTACAATAAATTTTAAAATCTAAAATTGTTAATTAGTTATTAAAATTTTCCAAAAGGGGAAATTTTGAGTCGAGAAAATTGAACTAAAAAAGACAGGGCTGGTGGTCCTCTGCTGCCAGATTATGTGATTATACGGGACGAAAGCAAATCCAATAATTTTTTTTTTTTTTTTAAGGAACTCAAATCTTTCACCATTAAAAAAAATCGTAAAAAATGGGCCCCCACAATTTAAAGGTTGAGGATGCCTCACTAGACATGAACTGCTCTTCGGCCTAGAAATTTAATTTCAAACATTTCGCGGGGGCTTTCTAATGCCCATAAATAACGATTTTGCCTGTTAAACATCCCAGTCGTGGTAAAAGTAGCTTCATGGCTTCATAATATCTTTTTGAACAAATCGTTATTTCTTAATTTTCTTTAAAGCATCTTTTTTCAGAACTTTTGCCTAATTTTTTGTTCCTCCGTCAACTCCTGAACAGGTTAAATTTGGTATGGACGGTATCCATATTTATGATTTTTTTTATATACCTATTAAAATATTAACTGGCATCTTCAGTTGAAACAGAATAATTTTCTACAAACACATATTTAAATTAATTTTACAAAATTTAAAGTCCTAAGTAGCTTTTTACCTTTAAAAATATAATAAAATTTTTGCCCATCCTCATCTATATTCACTAATCTTTTTCCTTTCCAAATTTTTTTTAAATCCAAAATGCCTTTAAGTTTAAAAGTCCCTTTTTTTAAGGGAAACCACATCCCCGGGAAAAAAAAACTTGAATTATAGGAAACAATTGAGCATCCCCTGAAAAACCGTTTGATTTTATTGTATAATTTTTTTAATTAAACATCCTTAGATGTTTTTTATTGAAAAAAGTGCCTAAAATTTGATCTTTTTAAATATATATAATATATATTTTTAATATATATTATATATATATATATATATATATATATATATATATATATATATATATATATATATATATATATATATATATATATATACAGAGTGTAAAAAGTATGATCCATCATTTTAAGGGGCAAGGGGAGCTCCAAATATTTTTTATTTTTTGCCTAAACGATGTTAATGTCATTAAAGTCATGACTTTAAAAGAAGTTATTTCTGTAAACCATAAAACGGGAAAATTTTGTTTTTCCCATCAGTAGTTTCATTTGATAATAAAATAAACTAAATTTTAAATGTTTTAGTCTATAAATAAAAAAAATAATTTTTTAAAATTGTTCTCCCAGTTAAAAATTAAAAAAACCCTTTTGCAAAGGGGGCTACTCCCTTTGGGAAGGCGTCGTTCAAAGAAGCTTTTTCCGACGGCCCCATATTTTTTTTTGTTTTTGAATCGGGAAAATATGCCGATATGTTTTAAATTTAAGACAAACGGTTTTCAAGTGGGAAAAAGACTGATGAAAACGGAATAGCGACCGAGAAATGTTATTTTTTAAGAAAAACAAAAAAAATGCTGTTTTAAAGCATAATTTAATTGTAGTTCTTAAAAAGGAAAATTGCCCTTTTTTTATTAAGTAAATTATTTTTTTAAATTTTAAAAAAAACACCAAACAAAATTGATTGTTTTTTTCTTTTTTTTAATATCAAAAAAAATTGCAAAGTAATTTTATTATTTGGGTTTTAAATGAACACTCCCTTTAAAATTTAAATGTAAACAGTGCAAAAACTCAACAACAACGTTCGAAGCTGAGTCTCGCTTCGACTAAACAGGCGCGGTGTTGCCAACTTTTTTAAACTTTTTAAAAGGGAGATTTGAAAACAATTCTCACTCTTTGTTCTGGCTTTTTGATTATTTTAAGCTCCCCTATCCCCCTTCAAATTATGGAGAATAAAAAAGAAAAAATTTTTAATATATAAATATATATATATATATATATATATATATATATATATATATATATATATATATATACCGGGTGTTTCAAATTTTTTCCTCACCATTGGGGTCTGAAACTATAGAAAACGAAGATGGTTAAATTGGAGTTTTCCCTTTAAGGGCCAATAATTACCGTTTAGAAAGTTTGAAAATTTTGAGAATTCCGAGAAACCGGAAAACGAAATTTTAAAAATCGTTTGATTTTTTCCTGGGCTTTTTCAACGAATCCAAAATAAAAATAAATTTCTTGTCACTTTTTCCGTCATCGAATGGGCCCCAAAAATGGCAACCGACGTTTCGCCGTAACTATCACCAACTTTTTTCTTTCGGGCGCCAAAGGGAATTTCCCCAAATTTGAATGGCCCTTTTTATTTACATTTTCAACGATGGGGTTTTAAGTTACCTTGTTGCCCGGAATCAAAAAATTTAACGAATATTTTTATAACGTAGTTGGCTTTTATTTCAAACCGGGGGTGTAAATGACATTTTTTGGGTTTTCTGGTTTTGGGGGTCGTTAAAAATGGAATTCACCAAGAAGAAAACGAGATATGGTAAAACCCTTTTTTACAAGAATGATAGGAACTCGTATCCCGAGAGACGACAACCTCATCGAACTTTAATCAAATTATTGGATGAAACTTCGCTTAAACGGTATATTGTTGGTCACATAAATGCCCAATGCCCAATTTAACCATCTTCGTATCTCCTATAGTTTCCGAGTTTCCAATGGTAGAGTGAATGGAAAATAATTATATATATATATATATATATATATATATATATTGTATATATATATATATATATATATATATATATATATATATATATATATATATATATAAATATATATATATATATATATATATATATATATATATATATATATATATATATATATATATATATATATATATATATATATATATATATATATATAAATATATATATATATTTATATTAAAAAGATCATTTTAGGCACTATTCAATTAACACATAACATATAGGACGTTTTATTAAAAAAAATTATACAATAAGTCAAACAGTTTATCGGTGATGCTCAATTGTTACTTTGAGTAGCAAATTTGGACGGTGTGGATGATTCCCTACAATTTTTCTCTAAACAATTTTTTTCTATCTGAAATAGTAATGTCGCTAAAAGCTGTCAAAATTTGAGGAAACACCCTGTACATTAGTACTTAGGCCTTAGCCTTCGTGGACTGCCACAGATAAAAAAAAAACTTCTTTCCCTCTCCTACACTTAATCGTACAGCCGAGCGGCAAGGCTGCCTTTAGTAGGTATATGCTACAAGATTTTCTATGATAGCCCCTATAACGAAATACAATATTCAGTAATAATAATTTTTTTCTGTTGTATAAAGTAGGGGTTCAGGGTGTCCCATTTTTGGCGCTTTTATGGAAAAGGTTATTATTTAAAACAACAGTAGGGCTACGAAACATCTAATATCCTAGAAACAAAACTATGTTGATATTCTAGTTGTTATTAACATTTAACGTCAATTTCATTTTTACATATTAATTGATGAAATTGACCTATCAACATTAAAAAATTAAGAATATCAATTTATATTGAAAGTGGAAAAAACAAAGAAATGGCTCAAAACAATTAAAGATCAAATTCCGATGACTGGAGCATACTTTAAAAACAAAATTTTATACAAAGCCAAGATTAAAAACTTTTAATAAAGAAAAAAAATACAAGAGATAAATTTATTTGGATATGTCAAGACCCATAATTAGGTAAAAATGTTACATCCTGCGATAACTCAAAATAGTAGTTTTCAACATTTGCAATTATTCCCGGTATTTTTTCTTTAATCTATATCCATCATTTCGTAGTTTCTATAGTTTTTCAATTTACTTTTTTTAACTATTTCTTCTACTATTTGCATATTAAAATATATTGTGTAATGTCTTTCAAGTTACAACGTCAACATAGTTTTGATCCTAGGATATTAGCTTTTTTACAGCCTTCTGTACTTTAAAGTAATAGAGTTTAAATACATCGCATAGAAAACCAACATTATCCAAGGTTTGTTATATTTTTAGAAAAACAATTCAATATTCTATCTTTTTAAATTAAAATTTACAAGGTGTTTCGTTTAAAAGAATAAGGATAGGTCCAATAACTTTTTCCGTTTGCTAATTCTGAGAACAACATACTATTCAACAATAATAATAGAAAAACCTTTGTATAAAACCTTTTTTTGTATCTCTTTTAACTTGGAAGATATAGGGTCATTCTTAAATTGACAATTCTTTTATTTTCCTCTGTATCTCTTAATCGAGAAAAAAATTACAAATTTTAGATTTTACCATTTTAAGTTTGAACCAAAATGGTCCAAGACGCTTATATTAATTTTTTGATATATATTTCCAAGAACCATAAAAGTCGAAAATGGCACTTTACAAAAACTATAAATGGTAAGAATTTGATTTGCTTATTATTTAAATAACTAAATAATAAAATATGCTATATAACATCATTAAAAATATAAGGGTTTTATTGATAAAATAAATTTATTTTTTTTTAAACATTATTTATGCAAAGTACCATTTTGGCTGCGTTAGTCTTAGTAAACGTTATTTCTTATCAGATATTTTTTAAAGGACAAAAAACCTTTTGGGAACACAATCTTCTATCCTGTGTAGCATCAGCCAAATGACCAAATTTCACATGTAATAGACCACATTCTTATAGTACGTTATAGAGAATTAGGACTTCACTTTTCTAAATTTATTGCAAATTGGTCTAAAAGGGTCACTCCCTTTCCCATGTTTCCTATTTAAATTATAGAATAGGACGAATGGGATCGGTAGTTATTTTAACGGCAAAGTAAAATATTTCGAAGATTATTCTGCGTGGTTACATAAAATCGAGAATTACAAAACAAATCCGGACCTTTTTATAGTTATACAGGCTGTCCCAAACTGGAAGTACAGGGTTATTGGTTATAAATGCACCCCCCATTTATCTCTCTTAAGTAAAGATGGGTGAAAATGTTAAATACAAAAGTTGTAGGGTTGTTACTAAGGTTATTTTTATAACGTTACCAGAAAACAATTGAACGTCGCCGTTTTAAAATATGACGCTAACTTGCGTTTTTTTAAATGGAACACCCTGTATATTATTAGCTAAAATGAAAGATCGTTTTATCCCGATTTCAAAAATATATGCATAGTCGACATTTGGTTTGGCCGTTTTCGAAATATTTCTGTTTAAATATCATCGTACGATATGGTAGTGAGTATACGCAGAACCATAGTATTTGCAAAATGGTCAAATATGCCTTGAAAACAATCATTTAAGTTTCCATGGAAACGACATATTTAAGTTGTCATCATGTTTTAGTGTCAAAATACCGACATTTTAAAATGTGGTTACAATTGAAAACAAGCACGTAGAGAATACCATCTTTTATATCCGGATAGAATTTTAGCTAATAAACACATGTTTAAGGGTTATAGCATAATGTTAATAATAGAAATTCATTTAAGAACAAAGTGAGAACAAGTAAAAGAAATAATGAAATTGATGAGATAGCATTAGACATTCTCCATATTTCCAAGGTATCATTATATATTTATAATTAATCAAGAAAAGCAATTCATAAAATTTATTGATAGCTTTTAAAAATAAAATTACCCACACAAAGAAAAACATTAAAACCTAAAGTTATTTTTATTTAAGATTATTTTTATTTTAGAATACCCTTAAACATTCCATACCAAAAGCTAGTAGAGAATTAAACTTGACTTTTGGAAAAATACAATCAACTTTGAAAAAGCACCATTTTCATCCTTTTAAATTTACAAAAGTTCAGTATTTATCAGAAGACAATAAACTAGCACGGATGAGGTTTTGTCAGGAGATAATGCAAAGGGATTGAGGAAAATCCATTTTTTTTTTATTATATAATGTGGTCCGATGAGGCAAGATTTTCTACTAGTGGGATATATAATAGAAGAAACACGCATTATTGGGCTTCTACTGATCCCCATCAAGCAGGGCCCAATCCGATTTTCTGGAGCGGCAAACTCTACATGTTTGGGCATCTACAAGGAAAGATAATAGGTCCTGTATTTTATCAACATACATTAAAGTCAAAGGTATCAACAACTTTTGGAAATATTTTAACTACCTCTACCACAAAATCTTCCAGAGCTAAATGTCAATAACATAATTTGGCAACAGGACGGGACACCGCCTCACAACGTTGTTGGAGTAAGATATTTGCTCAATAAAACATTTCCCTTATGGATAGGCAAATTTGGAACAATTAGGTAGCCTCTAACAGCCTCAGACTTAACGCCGTTAGATACTTTTTTGTGAGGTGCTCTAAAAGAGAAAGTTAATTTACATAGAAATTTAAAAAAGAAATTTAAAATATTTTAATTCAAGAGATTTTTCGATATCACTGAAAACCAAGATTCCATATACGTAGCTTTGAAAAAACTAAAACGGGATATAGACTTTGTATTTTGGAAACTTTTATTTATAATTTATGTTATTTTATATAGTGTTTTAGGCTAATTTTCTGTGATGACGTTGTTAAAAAGGTGATATGCTTATTGTTGTTAGAGATGTTGGAGAACTTTCTAATATAGGGTGTATAGTTAAATTAACAGGAAAGACCATGTTAACAATTAAATCCGTTCGCTGCATCAAATAAATTATTCGATATCTTCAAAAATAAAATGGACCCACCAAACTATATTTCACTAAAATAAAATCTTTAAAATTATAATTTAAAAGGCTATTAAACAGAAATATTTCGAAAACGGCCAAGCCAAATGTCGACTATGTATATTTTTGAAATCGGGATAAAACGATCTTTCATTTTAGCTAATACATAACAGGGTGTTCCATTTAAAAACGCGTTAAGGTCTGTTTTTGGTAATGTTATAAAAGAATCTTAGTAACAACCCTACAACTTTTGTATTAAACATTCTCACCCATCTCTTTACCTAAAATAGATAAATGGGGATGCATTTATAACCAATAACCCTGTACATTACGTATGTCTCAATAGCTTTGGCAAAAATTACTTTTTTACATTTTTATGCACAAAGATAATTGAATTTAAATTTTATTTTATTTTATAATGAACTGTATTATAAATAACAAAATAAACAAATCAAATTAAGTTAAGGGCCCGTGCTCCTCACGGAGGCGCAATTTCTTGTGGATATCCCTCTTTATGTTTTGATGACTTCAACATCTATCCTCTTAATTTTCCTGTAGATTTTACGCCTTAATTGCTTCTAAGTTTTAGCTTCTTATTCTCCATCGTAAACCTTTCTAGCCAAAAGTGCCCAAAATCTTTGATAGAACGAGTCTAAGGTAGGTTAGGGGGTTGACGTTGTTTGGTACAAATGGTATGTTTCGAGCGTTTGGTCATTTTTAGTTTCTCGTGCATAATGGCATGATGGTAAGCCTGACCAAAATATTATGTCATCTTCAGCATAATTTTCGTGTATAAAATGAGCTCATTTTCAGACAGTTTTGAATATCGCGCTGATTATCATGCTTCACCCCTACACTTCCCAATGTAAGGTGAATATTCCTGGTAAAAATCGCCCATCAACAAAATTTTGTCTAGATTACTTTTAAAATTTTAAATTGTTTGGGCGGGTTCTATGTTGTCGGTATAATATCCATAATTTCTTTTACTCTATGAATTGCCTAAAGTAAAGTATTTTTATCGTGCAAAATGATGATTCTTTTGTTTGTAAAATGGATCCACCTTAATGTCCGACAACATCGTGGTATCCGTGACAGCTGATTTTCCGTATATTTGGGATATTTCTTTCGTTTTCGATATTTTACACCATTTTTGGCCAATTCTCTTGAAATTGTGTCCTTAGAAGTGTGATATTTACCTCCCTCCTCACCCATCTACCTGTCCTTTCATGGGTCAAAATCTTGGGTCTTTCATTTTCCAGTACATTAAGGCACAGTTGCTTGGTTCACATTCAGCTATAGCTCGGTGTATTGGACGGTGCGAAAGTCACTAAGTCACTTTTTTCGATAAGAAAATTACAATGATTGTGAACAACAATTAGAATAAAGAAACATTGAAAACCGTCAATATTAAGTTTAAATTTTTACTAGAATGTTTAGTGGTCATATAGATAGTTGATGAGCTTTTTGAAATGGTAGGATATTTACAAAAATGAACCAATATTTTTACAATATAAATAAAGCAATAGTCTAATTTACCACTTAAATAATTTACAATTTTTTTAACACAATATTATCTAATTTAACATAACATTAGAAAATTGGAATATAATTTGTTTGTTTAAGTAGCTTAATAACCGATTTTTTTGACAAGGCTTAAAAAATAGGCAAAAACCCTAAATAATATAATAGTAAGTTTTACTGAATTTAAATGTATAGATAAGATATTGTGTCTTGTCGAATTAATAGAAAACTATACTTGGTCTGATTGCTTAACCAATTATAATATTATTTCTTTAAATACCTATTATTCTATATTCAGATTCTCAAAACAATTTTTGTAAAAATAAATTTGTAAAAAAACTCTAAGATTAAAGCTACTTATTGATCAATTATTATTTTTGTAATTGAATATGGTTAGTTACATTTTTATTTTACCCTATAATAATATATTATATGAGTTTATTTGATACTCATTTTAAAAAGGTACTTGGTTTTGAAATCATCACCATACAGATAAATAAAATAATTTTTTCATTAATAACTTTTTTCTGATGATGTGAGGTAATTCTAAAGAGCCTCAACCTTCTGCAGTACTTTGAAAGGGTAAAGCAATCTAGAATATAAAAAAATATAGATATAATCCACAGGGTAAGACTTGGGAGGACATCCCATGCTTTTTATTTTCACGAGGAACTTCCTGGAGGTACAAAAAGCATCCCCTGACAATTCTTGAAACAGAATTTTAAAAGTAAAGGGTTAAACATTTTAATGCCCTTTTGATATAAATATGTTGTTTGGCAAGGTAATTCTAGTAGGTAATTATAGAAGGAGCCCATGTGGACCAACACATTCACATACACTGGCGCAGTGGGGACAGAGGGCACTACTCCCTCTGAACAAAGTAAAAATATTTTAGTTTCTGCAAATTAACATTCGCAATAAGCCATAAAATTAATTAAAAATTTTAAAAATTAATAGAACTAAAACTAAAGATCTTGTTACTATTATTTTCTGAGTGCTAACATAATATCATCCACCCTCTAACCATATTTTTTAACACCGCGACAACTGAAGTTGATATCTGCAGTCTGACTTGCCTGAGTACAAATCCAACAAAGCTTTGGCGGCAACATAGATCGGCAAACGTACAAGAGCTTTGATACAGGTATTAGCAATTTGAGGAGTTGTAAAAAGATCTAACACTAAGTCGAAGCTTGACTTACAATAAATTTATATACAAAATCAATATAAGTTATTCAACACATGCTAATAACTCGAATTTTCAAATTCAAATTCATAAATTTTTAAGGGAACGTGATGATGAAAATGAATATAAATATATATATATATATATATATATATATATATATATATATATATATATATATATATATATATATATATATGTGTATATATATATATATATATATATATATATATATATATATATATATATATATATATATATAACTGTTAACGATATTCGCATTTTAAATACAAATTTAGGAGAAAATCCGCCTGTATCTTTAATGTTGTTTAACATTTCTATGGTTTCCAGCAGGTTTTTTGAGAGTTGCATAATGACCATATATAGCTATAGAGATTATTAAAAATGTCATAATGACAGTTTTATTAATCAAAAAATTACTTAATTCGTCAAAGTTTTGTTTAGTGCTCAAATTAAGCTTTAGCCCTATCACAGATATCTAATTACCTATTAATTATTACTATGGCTGTTTTGTCACCTACTAAATGATAGAAATGTAAATAATGATGAGAATATGGATGCAAGACCAATGAATAATGAGAATATCTCAAAACAATTGAATATAGGGATATGATATGCCAGATAAAAATATCTAGAATTTTGTGAGGTAAAAACAAAATTGTAACAAAAAAATATAGGAGCCATTTAAAAAAATTAACTTTGTCCTTGTACGGGCTTTTGATAGACCTAGGATACATAATGTTGTTCGTAAATATAGAACAGCAAAAATTAAAAATATTTTTTGTGTAAAGTCATTCTTTTCCAATGAATATTTTGAAAAGGAATGCTGGGAGTCCACTCATGACTACCCTGTCATATAACAGAAGTCAACTTATTCGTCCGACCCCACAAAACGATTCCCCTTCATATTGATAAATGAATTTATGAGCTCGATTAAACTGATGTTAACCCGTGCTGCTCGTCGCTCAAAGTTTCAGAAAATCCCACTTTGGCCAAAAAGCTGACAATAAGCCATAACTCAAGAACGGTAACTAATAAAACACGCTTAATATCTCCAAAGATAGCTAATATTGTTCTTTAAACATTCTATATTAATGTTGATATTTTAAGTCAAACGGAGCCACAACAGCCTTTGACCAAAACGTAAACCCGGTACCAGTAGGAGCTCGTTTGAGAGTATTCTTGAGAATTTTACTGGCTTTACATACGCAGTTCCTGGATTTAACATTTTCTTGTTAAAAAGTATTTGAACTCAATTTTCAAACATAAAGAACCTTTTGTTCAATTTTATCTTTATTGAAGGTGGCATACTGACTAGTTTACCAAAGAAATTGTGTTTGATAGTAAGATAAAACTGACTTATTTAGGATGGTGATTTTATTTCATGTACAACCGACCTTTCACTATTCGGTTATTTTCTAAAGCTTTTGAGCTAGTTAGATCGAACAATTATCTATAAGAGATGGTATGTTGTTTTTTTTTAACTTTCAAGTAAAAGCTACTGCCTTTGTAACTATTATAATATTATTTTTAAATATATTTGAGAACATTTGATGAAATTAAAGTTTGTAATAGATTTTAACTGTTATTTACCTATTAAATTTCGAATGGCATCCACATCAGGTACAAAGCCTTATCTGAAGACAAATATTGGGTCAATCCCAGATCCAAATTCAAGATCACACTACAATAAACGACTCCTCAAACTGTCAAGTTTGTGTGGTATTATAGATTAAGAATGTTGGTGGAACAACTGTAGAGAATCAGCAAAACTTGCCATACGAGAAGGTTTACTTTCTTTGGGAGAGTTAACTGACTGGTGATATGAATGATTAAGAAAAAATCAGTGCCGAGGAGAACTCTTCAAAAAGATCGAAGAAACGATCGGAAGCGGTTAAGAATAAATTTAAACAGTTTGTTGAAAAGTTGGACGATCTCTTTGATATTGCTCAACAAGAGTGTCTTGGCTCTGATAAAATTTGAAGAAGATAAAAGCGTTTCTAAACAGAGTGTGAAGGTCGCCCAGGTTCAGCAGATCTGGCGGATCTTAAGCTGTTCTAATAGAAGAACCAAGGCGCAAAAGGAACTTGCAAAATGAACCGGACAAATCCAAGAAAGAACTTTTCATACAGGAGTTTTTTTTTATTACTAATATTCCCAAAACAGATGTCACAACAATAGATTATAGATATTTTTTAAATAATACTTTGTTTAATTAATTAGAAGTAGGTAATTTAGTACCTATGTATTATTACTTCTGCTAAAACGACAGTTTTTATATTTTTTTCTTCTTTGCTGTTTCAGAGATTTATTGATGAAGACGAGTCTGAAGAAAAAGGAAAAGAAGACACTGAAGAGGAAAGCATCCACCAGAACTGGTATTGGAGAAATGGACATCCTAAAGAAGCTGTAGCATCCAAGGAA
>JAHBCN010009823.1:0-39322 GCA_019359885.1 Listronotus oregonensis
CATAGAAAAATAATTATAAGTGGTTAAGAATGCCATCTGCCTTATTGAGAAATTTGTTCATATAGTCAGCGCCATCTGTTATCATGGCGAGTATTACCTAGTTTTTGGAGTTAGAAAACTGCTTTACAAAAAAAATATATCATTTGTTTGTTAGTTTACTGTTTTTTCACTAGATGGCCCTTTAATTAATTTTAGCGCGTAATTTGAATTGCCGATTTTCCTCCATTGATTTAAGTTTTTCTTAACTTAAGGCTGCTTCATGTAATAATTCCTTTTTCTTAACTTTATCCGTTTCTGTTTCCGTAAGTAATAGATAAAATACACTAATTTAAATATATGCGTTCATGCATTAAGGCACAGACAATATTGTTTGTGATTAAGGCTAAGGAAAAAGTTACAGAAAAGGAAAATGCGTGAACGTATTTTAAATTTTAACTTATGGAAACAGAAACGGATAAAGTTAAGGAAGAGGAATTGTTACATGAATCAGCCTTTAGAAACGTTTCGAATGTGTCAAATATTATGGCAATTCCCACGTTCAAAACGTTCCTTAGTTAAGAAAGGCTTAAAACAGGGCGGGGATATCGGCCATAACACGAATACTTGATGGTTAAGCGAAAAAAACATTAAATAATGGTTTTGAAACGAAAAAAAAACAATGTTATATTGGGTATATAATATATATTTTTAATAATTTACATGTTCCTATCAATCTTATTTTGCTTTATTATAACGTTTCATTTTATAGGATAGCTTTAGCCTTTTTGAAAACTATTTTTAACATTTTGGCCATTTCGATTCTATACTATTCTTAGAAATAGTCTCAACAAAGTGTATTATACAAAAAAGATTCAATTTTTTTTGGATAATTTAAAAATATAATAATATTCAGGGTTACAGAGTATTCCGAGAAGTATTCCATTTAAAACAAATTCAAGTGATACTATACTTTGTACCAACTAAACTTTTGAAGCATTGACATTTCTTCTGATAAATTTGATAAGGTTTTGCAGCCAATATGCAAATTAAATGTCACTATAATAGTAAAACACGTGTTTTTATTTATTGAAACTAACTTGTAACTTCAAGTGCAAATTAGATTTGCCTCTTTGTCTAACCCTTCAATACTTTGACATCACATCACATTAGTCTTGCAAGAAACTGACCAGTAGTATAGCCTTGGACAAACCTATAACCTTTGGCAGAAAGAACGTATATAGAAAATGACAAGTCCTATTGTCTGCCATGAATAAAACTTTAAATGGTACAGAGTATAGCACAGTCAGCAGTGGGGAAAAAAATATATGCAGCTCGTGTGTAAAGCCACTTTTTTCACTTACGGGCCTTACCGGACTCGCCTGCGGCTCGGGCGATAAGAGCGTATTCGTGAGGAAAGTATCGGTTTACGCACCTATTGAATAAATAACTATTTTTACACTTGTATAAATAGTAGTAGTAGGGTCCTTATGTCCTAAATCTATTTAAAAATTAGCTAACCGATTTTTTTGCTGAGCATTTCGTCTTTTCAATGTATTTGTATAAAGCTTTTTTGCAAGCAAAAAAATTTTTGGCGCTGTTTTTGGGACTGGTCTCTGATCTGAACCTTTTATAAGACGATTGATTTGGCTGCTATAATTAAAAATGTTAACCCTAATAAAATATTTAAAAATTTGACTTTTAATATGTTTATCGTGAAAACATTTAGAAAATGATATTCTTTCACATAACACTTTTAGAGCATATTGCATAATTTTTTTTTGAAAAAATTTCTATTGAAAATAAATTTTATAATTGCAAACGCCTTTTTCATTTTTTCTAAAAATTCATTATTTACGTAGCGTAAATGTCTTGAACCTTTTTTATACTCTTTAAATTCAAGAAACTCCTCATCTTTGAGTGTGTCTGAATTGTTACTTCTGAAAAACGATTCCTTACAAGAGCATTGCTGTTTTCCTATTCTTTTTAAAACATAACCAGACACGTATCTCAATACTTTTGTTTCTAGAGGTTTTACCTCGCCGGGCAGGTTTTCCGGTATCTGGCAATAAACTTCTTCTTTCTCGTCTTCTTCTTCTGGCAAGCCCTAAAAATTAGAACACCTTCCATGAACAAAACTGCATTAACCTTTTTTGTTTAATAGATAGTATATTATGATATATGTATATAAGAGGGCCTTTAAAGCACGCGCGACATATCTTAAAACACGACGCGCAGCGGAGTGTTTTGTAAGTCGTAAGTGCTTTAAAGGCCCTCTTATAAACTTGTATCATAATATACTATTAAAACTGGGTTTGTTTATTCATTTCCACTTTTAATATGAAATCTTAAGAAGAATAGATATAGATATTTTTTTACATATTATAAAAAATACGAACCTGTGTTACTAGCCTTTGCAGAGTTAAGAAAATAGATGATCCATCATCTTCACAATTGGCTCCCACAGACTGAGATGATGACAGTTGGTTCACCAGCAAGCTTTTGTAATAATGGGTGAATTCTGTTGCTCTTGGATTTATATTTCTAATGCCTCTCTGCCTAATTTTACCAAAAAAATTTTCCAGAGGGTCCTGGTTAAATGTTCTTGGGAATAAATAATTAAATCCCAAGTCTGACAGTGTTGCCCAAAGCTCTTTAAAATTTTTAATGGTTGTAATTAAGTTTTTTAGGCTTGGTGGGGTAAAGTTTTTTCCATTTTTTAAAAATTTAAAAGTGCCAAGTTTTTGCAATGCTTCATTCCAAAATTTTAAATGTGGTGAACCTCTTGTGACAGGAACCCTTAGGTCTTTGCCAGCTGGATCTTTAAAGGAGCTGCCATTTAAACTGTCGAACAACTGGTCAAAAAATTCCAATAGAATGGCAGTATCTACAGCTGCTTTGTCAAGCTTTAGGACTTCGTGTTCTGTATCCACAATTGCTTCTAAAATATCAAAAATTTAATTTTGTGAAAAACTATTTTACTCTGAATAAAATAATACAGGGTTTTATTTCCAAAACTAGCCACCCAGAATAACTTTTAAAATATCTTTAAAAGAAACATAAATATCTTTAAAAGAAAGCCCTGTATGTAGTACCAATAGTACTATCATATCCTTCTGTATAGAAAAAAATACTATCATATTTATAAAAATCAGGTCTATGATTCCATAAAAAATATAAAATAAACATACCTGTAAATGCAAGTACATTGACTGCAACTGCCACAGAATGACTAAATACTTGAGTGCATTTTGACACCTTCATTTTGTTCATTCTATCAGGATTGACATGACTATCAGTCAATTTAGTCATCATCCTTAGACTGCCAACATGAGGATCCATTTTGTATGCTGTATAGATATCATCCCATTTTGCAAGACTACTTTTCCCTTCATGCATAAAATGGAGATGATATTTTAAAAAGTTATTCCGCAAGCCTTTAAAGAGATGGGGCACATCAAATAGTGGTATGACCTTATGACCATCCACCTCAAAGAAAAACTCATACTTCTCAGTGCCAGTTCTCAAATATTTTTCTTTTGTCTCTTTAACCAAGTTATTTATCGCCGCTTGATTGTTGGAACCTTGGTCGCATATTGTAGCAACAACATTAAGGCCAATACTTTGGCACTTCTGAATGATAAGTTTTATTATGGCCATCAAATCAGGGCTTTTTGTGGCACCACTGACAAAATTATAATATACAGGCTGTTTCCATTTTCTTTTTATTCCACGTAACATAAAGACCTAAAAATATATTGGGTAAATAGTATAATGTACAACAAGTAAGAAATGAAATATATTGAGAAGTGTCTCCTACCCTACCCTATAAATGGAAAAATGGATTTTTATACTGAGAAGTGGATCTATTTTACAAAATAGTAAATGTCAAATATTGTATGATCTAACCTGTGCATGGTTTGCTATTTCCTCAGTTTGTTTGAATCCAAAATCTTCAAAACCCTCCACACTTCCCTTATGAATGTTAGGCTGCAGTGAAGGTTGAATACTAATTTCATCAAACATTAAAACACAGTGTTTATCAAGAGGGTTTTTAAAATTACGTGCTTCAGCTTTTAAAACTGCAAAAATTTCATGATGAAGGCCAGGACATATGGGAATTCTGTTTAAAAGTTTCATAACAGTTCTTCTTGAAGGTAGAGCAAATATTTTAGAAAGAAAACGGTAGCCAGCCCCACTCTGTTTGTATAGCGCCAAAGCTAACACTTTATCTTCTACTGTGTATCGCCTTCCTTTTGGTTTTTTATTGACATTTTCCATCTGACACCGAAAAAACCTTGATCTTATTCTATCCATACTTGAGAGTACTTTCTCAAATATTTCAGAATCAGTAAATTTTTTAGCTGCCAGAAGTCTTTTTCGTAATGACAAATTTGATTTTTTGGACATAATAGCTCTTCTTTTAAACTGAACTGCGCTATTATATAAATGTCTGGCCTTAGGTGAAAGATCTCTGACCTGCCCAACGCTTACTTCTGAAAGAAGTGCCGATCTCCCTAAAAAAAACAAGTAATTATATACAGATAAGATCAAGCTAGTACACTTGATACAATGCTAGAAGGGATTTTCTTTGCAGACAAAAATTTAGGGGGTAATTTAAAATTTTGGTGTAAACTGCATCCTTTAATCTTTTCTAGTTTGAAGATACTTTAGCTATTAAAATACTTCATTTTTGGCTGGGACATCCTGTATTATAAGAAAAACCCAACAGGGGATAAAAAGTTTAATGAGAATATTATCAACCTGAGTAATGTCTCACCAGGGGCAGAAGGTAGGCAGAACCTGACAAAAGTTACAGAAAATTGGCAGAACACTGCCAGGGGCCCGCAGCACACTGCACATTTTGGCAGAATTCTGCCAGGGGCCAGCAGTACACTGCCAATTTTGGCAATAGGTGTACATTATTTTTGTGATGAGACACCCTCTCGTATTAACCCCCTCTGCAATAACTTGTAACAGCTACAATAGCTAACTATAATATTATTTATAATTATTAAAAAAAAACCTTAAAAATAAAATTATTATCATATCTGATATTATGGACGATACTAAGGAAACTTACGTTTTGTTGACGTTGAAAGTGATACGCTGGTGCTCTGGGTAAGAGTACTGCGAGGGGTACTGATAGTAGGTTCTTTTTCAGTATCCTCCTTGCTACCAGCATATTGATGTTCAGAGAACTGTTCTTTACTGGTGCTTGGAACAGGATTATCAAAGTCTCTAGGCTGTGCTTCACCTGCTAGAATTTTCGGCCTTGTTTTTAAAGGATCTAAAAATAAATAAAACAACCTTTTTTAAGTAATTTAAATTTGTTGTTGTTAAATGTAAATAATATTAACATAAGCATGTGAAAACTTTTTATACGAGTGTGTGAAAAAATTTTGCAGTCTAGTTAAACTTGACAGGTTAAAAATAATTCAAATTAAATTTTAATTTTCTGCAGTTGTAGAAAAAGAATCGTGTGACTTTTTGCACACGAGTGTGAGGTTTGTGCACGAGCCGCAAGCAAGTGCAACAAGTCACACAAGTCAAACTTGTTGCACAATATACTATTAACATGCTTTTTTTAAAGATTAAAAAGAGTCGTCATATTTACTATTTGATAGATAAGACTGCACCAAAACAATTACATTGAAAATTGAAATATACATACCCGGTAAGTTAACTGATGGTAGCACTCCAGTTTTTAACTTATTATTGTTTCCAAAGTCTTCTCGCTGAAAATGAAGGGAACAAATTCTGCAAGTCTTGTAAACATTTTCTGGTGTCATATCTAACAACAAACGTGGATTTCCACACAAGATAACCCATTTATCAAATAAAACTTTATGCTTTATTGGATTTGGAAAGCGATGCCTGGAATTATCACTTTTCCAACAAGTATTTATAACGCATGGTGCACACGGCATGGTTAAGTGGCAAGATGTTTTGCAATAATACCTTAAATTTAGAAATGCCTTAGCTAAAATCAGAAGAAAGAAAAATAATTAATACTTTTAAAAAATAAATTATAAATCAACAACTTACCGGAATACTGCGCGTAAAACGGGTGTACAGTCTAATATGGTCTAATAAAATTTAACTTCACTAATTGCAAGGAGTCCACTAAACACTAATAAAGTTTTGCATTAATAACAGGTATTGAAATTTATAAAAATCGATCAAAAAACTTTGAAAAATATCTTATAGGTACGCACGACATTTCAAAAGTTTCAAAATAGACGTTGACACTGTTAGTTGACGACAGGTTGCGTGGTATGACGTAGTTGGTTTTAGCGCCCCCAGGCGGCTTGGCGAGTATTAAAGCATTGACCAAGTAGCTCCATTGCGAGTGCGCGGAGCATGCAACTTATTTTTTATATTGCGAATAAATAATGTAATTAGTCATTGAAAAACTCTTTTTGGGTAAAACATAAAGCATTGTATGCACCACGGGCTTTACTGGACTATAATGCCCATCGGGTCGAAATCTAGCCCTCGGGCTATTTCGACCTTCAGGGCATTATAGTCCCAGTAACCCCTTGATACATAAATAGCTATTTCACATTTTGCTGGTTCTAATGGACTAAATTTAAAAATTTTAACAACGTCCTTTGTGTTATTAAATGCTTGTTTGTCTATTTTTTCTTGTTCAGACTCGGTTCAAAACTTTTATTTACTGGCATTAAAAGTAATCCATTGTTTTTCAGGCCTATATTATTTGAACTTAATTCTACATAAAATCATTTTACTGACTTTTCATTCAAAATTTGTAATAATAAATTGTCTACCTTGACAAGTACTATGTCTTTAGGAGGAGGTCTTCCTCCAGATTAAAAGGTTTCCTTCTTATGGTCTGCCATCTTTTTTTCTATTTTCGTACAACCTTTTAAGTTGTTCTTGACTTTGAAAAGTCAGGAGAAGTGCAGTTTTGATAAACTCAGATTCACTTTTCTTCCATGCTTGAGATTTCCCCTGAAGTCCTTCTCTATTTTTTTATCTTCTAATATTAGAGCATACTTTATGCCAATCATAATTAAAGTCTCTTTTTTAGCTTGTAAGAAGTTAGGAATTCTTGTCAATTTTTTATCTTGCAAAAAACTATTTAGCAGACGTCCAAAGGAATCCCGAATAAATATGTACCAAACACCTCAAGAATGTTTTATACTTTTTTAAATGGGAGAAGGATCTCGGGAAACCAAAAATTTTAAAAAATTAAGGTTATTAGGCTGTCTGCATACGGGCAATAATATTGATCATTTCAAGTCTCGTATAAGCACCAGTGTGTTCGCCTGCGATACTGTAATAAAAACAAAAAAAAGTTGAAATGTTGTAATTAATTTATCTGTAATGATTTTTTTGTTGTATAATTAGAAAAACTGCAAAAAGCTGCAGCTAGTTTTATATTTTTTTATTCTATAATCATTATAGATTAAAACGAGACTAAAATCAAAGCTAACAAAACCTAATAAAGTAACTAGGTGTTTATTTTTATAGAACACGTACTTGTTTTTCTAACACGATCTGAGTTTAAAATAAGAATTTTTGTAGTTTGATAAGAAAATACCCAGAATTGTTGTCGTACTAATTTCGAAGTTCTTCACTAAAGGCAGTTTTTTTAGGAAGATGTTATACAGGGTGGTTAAATATAATATTGAATGTAGTTAAAAAAATTAATTCCAATTATTTAAAGATGATAATTTGAATTTATATTTAATTTCACGTTTTAGGAGTGCATGCCTCAGTGTGAAACGGTAAAATTTCATTTATGCCATGGGATGTATTGATGGCAAGCAATCCGCATTAAATGGCCAAAACAAAGAGGAACTACTTAACTATAAAAAGTATTTTTCATTTGTACTACAAGCTGTAGCGGACTACTTCTGCCAATATATGAAAGGATATGGGAAGCAAAATGACGGACAAACTTTTACTGCTTCTACTTTATCTACGTTCTTAGAAAACTGCCATAATACTTTGTCCAAACCGTTACCTATCGAAGGAATACCTACAAATATGCCATTTTTTATGCTTGGAGACGATGCTTATCCTCTGAAAACTCATCGCATGAAACCTTACTCAAAACAAAATCTTTCACATGAAGAGAAAATGTTTAACTACAGACTATCGAGGGTTGGAAGATGCGTAGAATGTGTCTTTGGCAATATAAGTGCCAAGTGGCGTTTACTGGAAAAATGTATAGAAACGGGAATTGATAAAGCTAAACGGATTGTAAAACGTATTTGATTATTGCACAACCTTATTATTAATCGTGAAGGCGGTGATTTTTACAGTTGGGCAAAATTACCTTATAAATAAGCATTTTAATAAACAAGTTTATCAGTAAGGTTTGTTTAACAGGTCGTCAAACTAGGAAAAAGTTGTCAAAGACAAATTTAAATTCTATTTTAACGAAATTGGCGCTGTTCCATTGCAAAACGAACGCATATAGAACAAATATTAATAATTACTGCTAATTGATTAATATTGCACACATTTCCTATATATTACGTAATCACCACTTGTATTATAATATAAAGGCGCGTACACATCTGGCCGAAGCCATTCGACCGAATTCATTCGATGTTTTCGGCGTTTGATGGAAAATTTGCTCTGCTATCCACATTACGGTAAACGAATTCGTTTGCAGTCATTCGTTCAGTTTCGTGGGTATTTTTGGCGATTCGGGGCGCGAACTTTTGTTGTAAATGGTAAATATGGAGTCCGATGAGGATATAATCATTGCAAGTGCATTGTATATTATTATTAGTGTAGCGGAGGCCGAAGCAGTAAAAGATCCCCCCAAAAAACTACGAAAACGGCGTTGGTGGACAACATCATTATTCAAAAGCAGAAGTCGGTATAGAGGGATAGACTTAATTAATGATCTTAAAGCTGAAATGGAATACGGACTTTTTTCAAATTTTTGCCGAATGAAGTCTACTGATTTTGAATGGCTATTAAATGAAATTGGTCCAAAAATCGCGAAAGAAGATACAAAGTTTAGAGAAGCGATACCGCCAACAGAAAGGTTAATGTTTACCCTACGATATTTTGCTACTGGTGACTCATATACAAGTTTGATGTATACTTTTAAAATATCATTTCAAGGATGATACCAGAAGTTTGCTCTGCTATAATTGATACGCTTCAGGAATACGTAAAAGTCAGTAAAACAGTTAAATTTAATGCTTTAAGTATTTATTAAAAAAGTCTAGGGTTTACATAAAAAAAATATCAAAAAATTCCTTAAAGACTATTTGTAAATGCATTAATAAAACCTATAATGGGTGTCTTCGGATTATCAGTTTGCTATAGCGTCAGGTTTGATGGGGCCTCCAAAAAGAAAGACTCATTTTCATCAAGTGGTCCATCTGATGCTGAAGGTGATGTTAAAGGAGTACTGGTGCTTTGAGTGTCTGAAGAATAATGCTTATATGGATTGGATGTTGTGCTAGGCGTGATACTCGTATAAGTTCGTTGATTGGGTTGATTTAAATAATATTGTTTCTGGTTAATGGAACTGATTGAGGAGACGTGTGGTTCACAAAGTCCCTTTTCAGCCTTATACAGAATATCTCCAATTAGATGTTCCATCTCACTTTGTGTATGGGTGCTGTATTTTCTATGCTTTGCTGCCACATGCTCTCCAAAATTTATGCTATCGTCTCTTGTTTTTTTACTTGCAATAGTTTCTTGTAATATTTGATATGCTTCTTGCCCTCTAGAGATAGCACTGCTTGTCCCACGATTCACAGAAGCCACAGGTGTTACTCGTTTGACCTTCTTGGGAGATTTAGAATCTGATTTTCTTTTGAGAGTTGTTCGTTCTGGTACTTCTGTTACTTGTGTGTCATTATTAATTTCGTCAACAGCCATGTCATGGTTGGCCATGTCTTCTTCCTCTTGCTTCTCCTCCTCCTCTTCTGCTTGATATTGACTCCTTGGTCGAACCATCTCCTAAAAAGTTTTTGGTTTTATAATTTTTTACAATATTGTTTTTTTTAATTTTTTGATGCCTACAACTGAGGAAGAATGGCGATATGTTGCGGAAAATTATGAAGCTCTAGGGAATTTTCCTCACTGCCTTGGTGCCATAGATGGTAGATATTGCATACTTCAGGCACCAATACACAGTGGCAGCGACTATTTTAATTATAAAGCAAATTTTAGTATAGTTTTTTTGGAAGTTGCTGATTCAAATTATTGCTTTTTGTTTGCTGATGTTGGCTGCCAAGGTAGGATTTCAGAGGGAGGTGTGTTAAAGAACTCCATATTCTGGAAAAAACTGCAAAACAATGAGCTCCATTTACCACCTGATGACATTCTACCTAGTAGAGATGTGAAAGTTCCCTATGTATTTGTAGGAGATGATGCTTTTAGCCCTAGTGAGCTTTTAATGAAGGGATATCCAGTAGAACAAAAAAAAGGTTTTAAGAAACGTATCTTTAACTATAGACTTTGTAGAGCAAGGCGTATTGTTGAAAATGTTTTCGGTATCATGTCAGCTGTTTTTAGAGTTTTGAGAAAAGTGATGCTACTATTACCTGAAAAAGCATCTTTGGTGGTATTAGCATGCGTCTATTTACACAACTTTTTAAGAAAAAGTAAATATTCCCGCAAGTCTTACACTCCAACAGGGACATTTGATGAGAAGAAAAAAGGAAAAATTATTCCTGGACTTTGGAGACAGAAAAACGAAAATAAAAATGCAGAGTCCTTTCTTCCAATACCTAAGATAGGACGAAAAAGTTCGGCAAATTGTCATGCAATTAGAAATAAATTTGTTGAATATTTAATGGGGGAAGGTAGCGTCAGTTGGCAAAATAAAAATTAGGTGGCGAATAATAATCTTCTGTCTTATTTACTGCCTATACACTGCGGTCGAAAAAATCCCCTCCCTATTTTTTAAAAATAATAAGTGTGGCGTTAAACCTCATTTTAAAAGCAATTTTATTGCCTATTTGAAGTTGACATTTTAACTTTTGACGCATGCGTAACTTCTGATTTTCTTTTTAGGGAGACGTCACAAATGATCAACAATTGAAAGCATTGAAAAAATCTCAATACATAATATGAAAAGAGACGAAAATCTAGTTTAAAATAACAAGTTTTTCTTTGAAAATAATATCTCATAATATTATTTTCAGACGTTAGCAGGGGGAATTTTACGACCATACTGTATACAATACATAATATTTGCATATGTAGGTATATCTTTTTTGATAAAAAAATTATATTTTTACTTACGTCAGTGTTTTTAGTTTTTTTGGTATAAACATGTCCATCAAGAAAAGCATTTCTTTGAAAGCGAACCAGTTAGATTTTAAAATTGTGTCGGTTAATGCGCCAGTTTTAAAAGAGTTATCTTGTTTTTGTCTCTTACGTCGGAGTGACGTTAATAAAGATTCCATTTTCTTTTTTTCTTCCCCTGTATGGCCTTTCATAATTTTGCTGATGTCGTCCCAGGCATCAATTTTCTTTAATTGATTTTTGTAATCTTTGTGCACTGGATTCCATAAAACTTCCCGTTCTCGATATAAACCAATAAGTTTTAAACAAGAAGAATTAGTCCACTCCATTATCGCAAAATGGAAAATCAACACAAAATCGCGACGACGCCGTTCAACACTTTAACTGGAAGCGTACACACTAAACACAGCCAAACGAATTCGTTCTTCAACTTTCTTTTGATGTACTGCCCAGTGAGCGAACTTTCGCGAAGGCAAACACATGCGTTCGCTGCCGTTTGTTGGGCCGTACACATTTACCGAAGGCGTTCGGTCGAATGGCTTCGGCCACATGCGTTCGCCAGATGTGTACGGGCCTTAAAATAAATATTAACATATATACCTTTAACTGATAATTGATTTTCAATGGTCTCCGATAGCATATTTTAAATATCCCGGTTGTGATATGTTTTAATCCTCTGATCCCACAATCGAGGCTCATTTCAAACAAGCTCTAATAATTGTTCTTTGTCGATGGGCATTTTTCGTTCTGTCGGACCAAAAAATCGAAATGGAACCAAACACCTTTGGTAGGGAGAAGCCGTCAGTCCGACATCGAGCTTTCTACTCCAGTGTAGGAATCACGCATTAAGACTGAGTTTGTTTTCAAGCCGACGTGTCCGACAGTCGCCCGACGTCGGATCGGGAGAAATTCGGATCCAATGCAGGTATAGCCTAACCAAATCTACTAATTTACATGAAAAACAAAATCGAAAACGAATGTTACCTGCCAATACAAACACAAATCGAAAATGACTGCTTAATAATGCTGGTCCGGCATCTGTATTAATAATTAATCTTATTAGTCGATCACGAACGACCAACGACAAACTAGTAAAAGTGTTGTTTTTTGTTATTAGTTCTTGTTCTTCTTTTTTGTTAAAGTCCTTGTGTTGTGTTTATTTTAATTTTCTCAGTATGTCATTTCTACGTTGACTAGGGGTCTTAGGAGTACATTTCGTTTACCAATTTTAGGTAAACCATAGAACTTGGGACATCTGCTTGATTTCTGCCTGGGGATTAGCTTTTTCTTAAGTTTAGCATCGAAGGGTGCGTCGTTAAGAAGAGTTCAAAAATGTTTGTCCCTCTCTCTTTGTTGGTAGTCTTCGGTGTTAATGATAACGATAACATTCCCTTTATCGACTGGTACTATGGTGATCTTATTGTTGTTAAGGTTAAAAGCTTATCGTTTAGTAAAGGTAAAGTTGCCTTGTGGGGGTTTGGCTCTTCTTAATATTTTTGCAACGTCTTGTCTAATCTGTTCTGCAGCTTTTTCCGTTACCGACGCATGTCAACGTTGGCGATAATGTCTTCATTTGGAATTGTTCGCGGGGCCGGCGATCCGGGTTCGATTCCCAGAGCCGGAGAGACACTTTTAGGTAGTAGTTATTTAAAATAACGTCCGTGGTGGCACTACCGCGTTGTCTAAAAGGTGCTGTGAAATTCAACATTTTGCCCTGTTTTGCAAAAAATGTTAAACACCGAAAAACCCGGCACTCACAGTACTTTGGTACTTAGGTTTATATATGTATATATAATCCGTAGGATATAATATACATATATAATAATCCTTCGTGAGCTGTCATAAAGATAAAAAAATATTGCGGACTCTCTTGTTTTTGTTTATTTCAGCGCAGCATCTATTTTGTCGTCCTTTCTTTTGCAAGTTGCTAAACTTGTTTAGAAGTTTCTTCTGAAACCATGGTTTGGTCTGTTTCCGTGTTCCAAAGGTTATATTGGTTTAGGAGACTTTAAAGGGGGTCATGAAGTTTATTGCTCAGGTTGAGGTCTTGTTGTAGAAGCTGACGTTGTGCATCGCTTATTTGTCGTCAAGTTTCCTTTATTTTTTTCTTTAGTTAGGAGGTACTGGCTTTGTTCAGAATGACTTGGGTCCTCCTGGTCTTGATGAAATAGGACCGCTTTGTAAATGTTGGATGTAGTTTAATGTTTTGGCATTTGATGAGGTAAGTTAGACTGCACAGCAAGAACAAAATTTTTTTTTTCTCAGGGGTTTAATATAGAAAAATTTGCTGGTTAAAAGGTAACCTTTTTCGTGAGGTGTACAAATGGTTAGTTTTTTGTTTAAAACTCTTTGGGCGATTTTCTTTTCAAACTTAGGAAGTCCCTAGATGAGGCTCAGCATTCATCGTGACCGTTTTTAGTTCTAAATGGGTTATTTCACACCAAATTGAATTTTGTTAGAGATTTTAAGACTGCGCTGTTTCAAATTAGAATTTCTGGGGTAGCAGTATTTCCCAAAATCTGAAACTCTAAAAGGGATGAAGGAACGAACAAAGTTGGGAAGCTAGGGGGCCCCCTTAAGTTGAACTGAAAAATATGCGTAAAGAAGAAACTTGAGTGCCAATTGTTGGGAAAAACCGTAAGGAGGAATTATACAGGCCAACTCGTTGAGCAGAAGCCGTAAAAAATACACTTCTATAAAGAAAAACATCCTCTACAGCTCGATTGCGGGGGCAAGAGAATGAAGCATTTTTGTGAGTATAGATCTTAGAGGTAAGACGAACGACTCTTCTTTAAATGCAGTCTAGAATGCCAAGTGTGGAGGAGACGCCATTTCCCAGACATGAGAACAATATTCTAAAGAGGGTCTTATTTGGAATACATACAGGGTATACAGATAAGAGAGAAAGAAATACTTTCTGGCTCGAAAAAGGAATCAAAGCTTTTTTGAAGCTGCTGAGGGTATGAATACAATGTATTTGTGCTAGTTAAGGTTATTCTCAAGAGTTAAACCTACAAAATTTGACGATTTTTTGTTCTGCAAAACTTTAAAACTCATATATAACGGCTGAGCATTGGCATAGCGAACATGACTTTGTTTTAGAGTCATTAAACTGGACAAGATTTTTGGCACCCAAATTCAAGGTTAATTTAAAGTCTTGTGAAAGATATATCTGCAATGACCTGCGCTTGTTTTCCAAATTAGAATTACAGGAGGTGGCTTTTACTATTGTCAGCAAAACTATGAATAGGATTGATTGTGAAAGAAAGAAGATCGTTAAGGTAAAGAAGAAACAGAGTTGGTGACAGAACTGAGCCCTTGGGGCACCCCAGAATTAATTTTGTAGAAGCTGAAAGATATATGTCGATAAAAAAGGAAACTTGAGTGCCAAGAATAAAGCTTAGGTGAAAGACCGTAAGAAGTAAGTTTGTTAAGAAGGCCATTATGACACACAAAGTTTGGGATATTCGAAGGGCAACGTTTTGGGATTTGTCAAAAAACTTAATGGACTTGTTCCGGTTGTGTGAGACAAAAAAAAAAGGAGATCAGCTCTGGATATTCTGTGGTGGAATCCATATTGTCTATTATGTAAAATTTTGTGTATTATCAAATACTTCAAGATTTGGTAATTATTTAATTTTTCCATTACTTAACGAACAATAGAAAAGAGAGAGTTTTGCATTCTTTCTTCGGGACAGGTTGCACACGTACAGCCTTCTAGCTTTCCGAAAAAATGCCCAAGTCGTAAAAGACGAAAGAGGCGAGTTAAGATGGGTGAAACCGGGAAAATATTTTTCAGGACAATTGCTGGATGCCATCCAGCCCAGAGTTTTTTTAAATGAAAAGGTGAAGAAAGGATACGCTTGATCTGTTTGACTTTAAAAATGATATCGGACATTCTATGAGAATCAGGGGCAACTGTTGAAGAGGAATATGAACGGGGGATCAAGGGTAGAATTGGCAGCAAATTGTTGGCAAATAGTTCCATTTTTCCTTTAGAGGTAGAAACAATTTTATCTTTAATGATTAGAGGTGGAAAAGAATTTGTGCAAAATTTTTGAATGATGGTTTTGGGAAAGGACCAGAAGGATTTACTGCCATTTGAGCAAGAGAGGAATTTATCTATTATAGGATTGTTAAAACGGTCTTCGTCTTCTGAAATAATTTGATTATACTATTTTTTTGCTTTGTTGCTAGCTTGTCGGTTTTTGAGATTAGGGATATAAAGAAACTTTTTGTGGGCTTGGATTTTTAAAAGTCTGGCTTTGTCCCATGATTAAGAAAACCACGGTTTGTAATTTAAGGTAAGGAGTTTTTTTATATGAGGAATATCGTTTCGGTAAGTGGTTTTCAAATTGTGGAGGGATCGTGACTGGAAAAGCCGGTGGGTGGCAAAGAAACCTCTCAGACCTTCCCAGTTAGCCGAGTTGTAGTGCCAGACAGTGCTTGACGGTATACCTTCAGTTGGAACCTCTAATAAAATTTACTTTACAAATGTTTGATAAATATGGTTTGAGTACTGTTTTATTTAGTTTGAATTTGAGTAAACAGATTTTAATGTCTTAAAAGTAATTAGCATTTATTTTAATCCACATTATTTTTTTGCTATTTGATGTTTGAACACAGTTTTTGTAGTCGTCAAAAGCTAAAACTTTGCCTTTTTGTTTTGATGCCTTTTCTACCTGATGATGAAATGAGTCTGAACTTATATATATGTATGACCTGTTTAAAGATATTTCAGTATTGTGCAGTTTATGGTAGTATCCTCAGAATTAATAAAATAAATAAAAAAAACCAGTAAAGTGACCAATTTTTGTTTGAAGATGCGCAGTTATCTATCCAAATTGTAACTTTTTCTGTGTCACAATAAAAGTTTATTAAAAGTTGATATAAAATCTGATTGCGATCTTCCATATAATGGCAATTGGCTTTTTATTTCTTGTCTGTTTTCCCAGAGGAAAAAAACTTTTATTGAAACAAATAATTCTTGGGACAAAAATAATATATTTAATTATTTCACATGGAGGCAAGTATCCCAAAGAAAACATATTGAAACATGAATCCGCCACAAACTATAAAACATATTTATTAAGTTTATAATTATATCGCTGGGCAGGTTTAGTCTTTCTGGCGCATGTTCACATCGATAATAAGATATGGACGGGTTGAAAGATTTAATATGGCTTCTTTATGTTGTCTCTATTAATTGTCTTGTATGACGGATGTTCTTTTTAAAGGAAATTAGCAATAAGTTATTTAGCTGATGTATTTAAAAGAACCTGCCTTACAACTTCTATCATTATAAAGAGGATACCCTAAGGTTCCTAAAAAAACTTTTTACACACTTGGAAAGCTCCTCTGCCACATGCGTCACAAATTTGAGATATGATGTCATCGACTATTTTTTTAAAATGCAACCCAAATTTATTAACACGGCAACCCCAATTTTTTATTGACTATTTTTAAAGAGTATATCAAATACAGTGGGAGTGTTGTTGACGATGAGGATGGTCCTTCTAATGATGGAAAAATAGTTGGAATTGCATGTGGCTGCAGTATATTTCTTAAATCGTTTAAAAACATTTTGTCCTCAAAATGATATGCACAAAGACGGATTCTCTTATGAAGATTCTCAATATCACTCTCGTCCAGAGGCTATTGCCCAAATTCGAGCCCTAAAACAAAGTTTATAGTTAACCAAGCTCCAGACTTTTTAAATAACTATAATATACTCATGATAAATCTACAAACTATTAAAGTGGCTACATGCAGAGAGTATCTCATTTTGATGTCCTATATGAAATGAAATTATAAAAGAATAGATATTAAAACATTTGTTAGACCATCTTTCAAGCACTTAAATTATTATTTATATATAATATAAAAAATAACTTAACTCATAGTCTATCTTTAATAAATGCCTAAAATATTGTCCATTTTCTAACTGACAATACATTTCTGAATACTTCGGCGGAAATTAGCCTACACTCCTTTCTTATTCGTTCCTTTTACCCCTCAATATACCCCCATAAGAAAATGTCTATAGTTGTTAAATCTGGAGACCTGGGTGGCCATTAAACTGGTCCTCTTCTGCCAATCCATCTGCGTGAAAATACGTTGTTGAGGTACTTACGAACAGGCCTTGCAAAATGAGAAGGTTCACCGTCCTGTTGATACCAGATGTTTTTATTCGAGACATCAACTTTCGCAAGGCAAGGAAATAAAATATCCAAATTCGGAATTGACTTTTCCTTCAAGAATTGTAAATACTCCGCTCCATTGAGATTTTATGGAAAGAAAATTGGTCCTATAACTCGATCACGAACAATCCCTGCCCAAACAAATTCTAGATGTTGAGTGTGTCCTTTTTTTATTGTGTGTGGGTTGTTTTCTACCTAATAACGGAATTTTGGAAATTTACCTCATCATTTAACATACACGTTAATTTATCAGAAAACAAGTTGTGTTCTATGTTAGAACATCTATGTCTAGGTGATCCACTATTTCTTCGCAATACTGGAGTCTTCTATCCGGATCATCTTTGATGTGTTCCTATAGGATTATAATTTTATAAGGGTAAAATTTTTGCGTTTTAAGAATTCTTTACACTGAAGACTGGCAAACTTCGAATTCCCTAAATGTCTGCCTAGTGGAGATGTAATAAGGATTTTTTTGAACAGACAGAAACACATCATACATATCAATTTTGACCTTTTCACTGAGCGCTTCTTGCAGATAATTACTTTTTTTTTTAAATGATCATTTTCCCGAAACTGTCTAATAATCGTGCTTAGGTACTTTTGCTATATGGTTGCTAAATCAACATACTTCTTTTTAAATAAATGAATAACTTTATTTTGTGTTCTTGTCCTATATCCATAGCCAGTAGTAATTAAAATTTTAATCTTGTAGGTTTCAGTTAAATACGGGATTTTGGTCTAATTTTTCGACCAACGGTAAACAACAGTTAACACAACCACTAATATTTTCCTTGCTCAAATATGCTACACTTCTTACTTGTTTTTATAACTTATTTACCATTGTGATAAGATTTCAAAAAATAAACGTCAGTTCGATAAAAAAATGATAAACCAATACCTTTAGGTATTTCATTTTTAAACTGCAAAAACATTAAATTAAGTTGAATTAGAATTCTTTATTTTTCTAATTAGATTTGGGATACGCTGTATAAAATTTTATTACATTAAAAAAGAAACCCAATTTACAGTAATTATAGACATGTCTGAACATATTTCCAAAAAAAACCTTTGATTTACTGAATTTATTCCAAGTTATAGATGCGGAGTTCGTTTCGGTAAAAAGCTTAAAACTAGTTAATACTCAGAAAACGTGCAAAACACCTATTAACTTATATTTCGGAAAAGTACTAAAATAAAAGATGTTTGCACAAGCCATAACGACTTCCAAGACAAAAATTTCGTTCTAAACTATCACTCGGCTATCGATAGTCTCGACTATCGATAGTATCGACTGTTTCCCAACCCTAGTTTTGAGCATTTATGTATTGACTTAGATATTATCCAAATATAGGTTTTAATTAAATTTAAAAAATTAAGTTAAATTAAAAAACAAAATTACTAAAAATAACAAATATTTTATTTTTTACCCCTGTTTTTTCAATTTGAGTGTTTAAACTAGAAGGGCTCTCTGTCCTCCAAGAATTTTAATGCACAAAACACCCATGAAGTGGGCTTGTATAGTTTATTGGTTCCTGCTCCACTTCTCGATAAACTTTTAATTTTGTTAAGCTCACTTTAAAATGTGAACGTAGATTGTTCAATTTTTTAGTAACGTCCTTGACTGTTGCGTTTGGTTTTATAAATTGCTTGCACTCGCGATCATCAACACCTGCTAATAACTCAAAAACATTGGCACCAACATCGGTAACATTTTCAAGACACTCGTCCAGCATGGAGCATTAACAAGGCCAGTATATAAATTTCTTATCTTTAAACAAGACTGAAGAAAAAAATGATTAAATCACTACACCACCATTCAGACTGTCAGTCTCCCCTCTACTTAACGTGATTGAAGCTTGGATTTCAAAATATTTGTAAATCCGTCAGTCCATTCATCATTTCATCAGTCTTGACTTTACACCTTTAATCAGAATGTCACTCTTGGCTCTGAATGTCATTCCAAATAATCGTGTAAGGCCCACTATAAGATCCGTTACTTCGTCACAAATAGGTTAAAAATTTTACTTAGACCTTGTTATAAAGTTTTCTTTCTTTAATTAATGTTAAATTTACCAAAGTAACTTTTACTTTAAAATTTAATTGCTTTTTGTTTCTAAAACAAAAAAGCAAACATGAACTAATAGCCACAGGACAAAATTTACAAGAAATGAGATTAACCAGCAAGTGTTTGTTTCCTTCAGTTTTGTAAATCTGGCGGAAAACTCCGGAAAAGAAAAATAAAATAATGATAAAGGAACTTATCTCGGTGGGACTACTTCCGTTAGTAATAATATAACGGTTCCCATGAACTAAAACCCTAAGCATCAGCTTACCAGCCGGCCGGAATTATTATTTAACTGCCTTCGCAAAACAAGAATTAAAACAACAAGAAATAATTAAAATATCACAAATAACTAAACAAATCACAATTCTTTAAGACACAAGCACTAGTAGTGGCTGAAGGCCGTAAACTAGAAAAACCACCAAGAAATAAACGAATTGAAATTTTATTAAATTTACATTAACTCTAAATAAATCAAATTCGCACAAAAGCTTTAAGAAAATTCACACTGGAGAGAGATGGGCACCCTTATTATACCGGCGGCCGAAGCTGTCGCAGCGCCGCTCTAATACGCACTGTCGAATCCCGTAACAAGCTTGTCTCCATGGGAGTAAAAGATGAATGCTAGTGAGATCATTAATGGCTCTTCTTGGTAAAGTGCGTGGAAAATATCCCCTTCGCTAAGCCTACGAACCCTTTGCTTCCTTCCGGTTAGCTCATGGGTCGGAAGCAGGACTCCCTGACCTCTTACCCGATGAAGTACGGATACGCCATCACTGTCAGTTTCCGTGCCGGCAGTTCCGGAAAGAGCAGCGGCACTGAATCCTGACTGCAAAGGTTCCATTGCCTTTGGTAAACGATCCCTGTACAAATTTTCGTTCTTGGTAGGTGTTCTTAACATTTTCCTTAGTTGTTGTCCCGGTAACCCGTTGGTACTCGCCTTCAGGTTTTCACGGGATAGTTCTTTGGTACTGCCTCTTTCTATAAAACTTTACCCGGGCCTGGGTTTTTCCGGGTTTCCCAATTAAATATCCTTAAAGTTGTTATTTCCTGATTTATACCTTTTCTATCCCGGTATCCCGTTAAAACCCACCTTCGGGTTTTTACGGGGTGGTTTCTTAGTGTTTTCTTTTTCTGTAAATCCTTATTCGGTACTGGGTTCTCCCAGGTTTCCTATTTAAATAATTAATAAAAGTAAAATGAGAATTGTCATTCCCTTATTTATCTTTTTTATCCCGGTAACCCGCTTAAACCCGCCTTTGGGATTTCACGAGGTGTTTCCCTGGTATTTTCTTTTCTTATAACTCCCTACTTGTTTCTTGTTTCTCCCGAGTTTTCCGTTGAAAATAATTCATAAAAGTCAAATTAAAATCGTTGTTTCCTGATTTATTTCCTTTTTATCCCCGTAACTCGTTAAAACCCACCTTTGGGATTTCACGGGATAGGTACTCCTTCTATCAATTAAACTTTACTCGTCCCTGGGTTTTTCCAGGTTTCCCCGTTAAAATAATTAAACAAACTAAAATGTCATCCACGTTCTCTTTTCTTCCTATAAAGTTTGCCGGCTTCACTAGCTCGGTCAAACTCTTATCCCGGTCGTCCTCACCGTAGCCTTTGTTAAGTCCGTAAGAGCATTACGTCTCCATCAGCTCGGTAGGTCCGCGCAACACAATAAAACAAACATATAGTTACAGTCATCTACGTTCCCTTTTCTTCCTATAAAGTGTGCCTGCTCCACTAGCTCGGTCAAACTCTTATCCCGGGCGTCTTCACCGTAGCCTTCGTTAAGTCCGTAAGAGCATTACGTCTCCATCAGCTCAGTAGGTCCGCGCAACACAATAAAAAAAAACATATAATTACAGTCATCCACGATACCTTTTCTTCCTATAAAGTGTGCCTGCTCCACCAGCTCGGTCAAACTCTTATCCTGGGCGTCTTCACCGTAGCCTTCGTTAAGTCCGTAAGAGCATTACGTCTCCATCAGCTCGGTATGTACGCGCAACATAATAAAACAAAAATTTAGTTACAATCCACTTCTGCAGCGGCCGCTCCTCGAGAGAAGAATGGGTGTGGTTCTCTCAAAATTTGTTTGCGTTGTATTCTTGACAAAAAAGATCTGCTACCTCCCTCAATTTGTGATAGAACAACGCTCTCTTGCTTTGAGGCAGTAGAACGAAAGAAAATTAAGAGAACGATTATCTGTTTTATGTTATCTTGTAGCTGTTTGAGGTTTAGTTTTGATTTTAATACCAAGACATACTTTTAAATTCTGGGTTTTGGTTTATTTATTTATTTTGTTACCCGCTTCGTTGATTGTTACTTTAAAGTTTGAAGCTTAATAAAATTAATAAAGTTAAATGCACGATTTTTATTAACTTTTGTTTGCTAATAAAATAATATAAAATTTAGAAATGCTTGAAGATGTAAATAATCAGCAATGAAGACAGTATCATATCAGAGAGGAAGGTTTTGAACATCAAAAACATCAAAGCACAATTTACTTAAAATGTTCCGGTAAGTATATTAGTGGGCGAGTCTGTTTGACGTTAAGATTTTTAGCAACAGGTAAGCACATAATAGCTCTATTCTCACAACGATCTCTGACCGTTGGAAACTGATTATAAATGATCGACCAGTTGTTTATTATTATTAATGACATGTTGACTTTCTAGTTGATAAAGTTGATCGTTAACTTCTTGTGACAGTTTGTGACCAGGGATCTCTGTGAGAACAGAACTAGTGTTAATACAGATTATTGAAAATATATTTATTAAATGATATGTTTAATATTCAGTATATTACAATATCAAAGATATTTTTATATCTATAGCCTCATTCAGGGTAATTGTTGCAGGTAATTCGTATCATTCGTTAATGTACCTAATCCGAATCCCTGTGTGTGCATTGTTTGATGTTCTGAAAAAGATATATTTAAAGGTAAGATATTTTTACCAACATATTTTGTTTAATTTTCTGTTTTAATATGAGTCCGATAAAGTTCTATACAATGTTGACAGGTTTATATTTAGGGTGATGAAGAAATTACTGTAAATTTAAATATATTTAAAATTAATTATTCTTATTTGCAGTACTTAAGCGGTAACGGTTTAGTTAATTAACAAATATACATGTTAAGTACTTCTCACATTTTCTTTGTGTGTATTTGATACAAATGACGAATAATACGATGCAGCCGACTGAGGTCTGGATGATGGGCATGAAGATGTAGCACTTGTTGACGAACACGAAAGATCGAGTTCGGAAAGTTGAACTATAGCACGCTGAATGGTTAATTTTAGTTGACGTTGGTATTCGAGAGATTTTAAATTTCTTATTTCACTTGCTACAAAACCTCCAAAAATTTTAAACTCATCTGTAGATTTAGTCATTAAGTCAGCTGCCTTTTTTACAGAACATCTTGCCCTGATTCATTTTTCTTACACTTTCCTGGTTTTTTTTCTTCTCTGGCTGTATATTTTTGACAATATATTTCATGTCTTTAGTACCATTTGAATTCTCATATCCTTTCGTTGACGTTTCCGTCTGATGTTCCTAAAATAAATACACGTATGTTTTTATTTTCAGACTTCATCATCACCCGAAATGATTTAAAGACCTATAGAATCTTCCGCACTGTGTGGCAGCCCTAGACGGAAAGCATATAACTATTAGGGCACCACCTAAAAGCGGGAGTTTTGTTATAGCTATAAAGGGTACCACAGTATCGTACTTATGGCATTGGCTGATGCCACATATAAATTTTTGTATGTTGATATAGGATGCAATGGACGGTTATCAGATGAGGGAGTATTCAATAACTGTACTTTATCAGTTATACGCTTAACTTTCCGTGTACCACACCTTTACCGGGATGCGAGAAGCCCTCACCATATGTATTAGGAGCAGATGATACATTCGCTATGAAACCCCATTTATTAAAAACTTATCCCTTCAGAGGACAACCAGCTCCTAACCGAGTGTATCGTTACATACTTTTAAGGGCGAGAAGAGTAATGGAGAACGTATTTGGACTTATCGCTAACCGCATTCGTATTTTACGAAAGCTCATAGAACTTGGACCCGAAAAAAGTGCTTGTGTTGTTTCAGCAATATGTGTCCTACAACTAACTACAACAAACCACAACTTTCTAATGAATCGAAAAAGTAAATTTTATGCACCAGGGGGTACCTTCGATACGGATGAACAGGAGGCAGCATGGCGCCGCGTTGGAATGTCACAATCAAACTTATTAGGGTAAGACAATGGAGCAGCACATAATTTTGCTGTCAATTCAAAAGATGTCAGAGATAAATTCAGGGATTACTTTTTTTCACCATAGGGAGAAATACACTGGCAATATACGCATATTTAAAAATAAATTTCATTTAAACATATACAGAACGTAATATGATATATAAGAAGAAAGCTCTATTAATAACTAATCTATAATTTTTTAAATAAATATAAAATAAAACTTACCAAATTGTCAATTGTTTAAGACTCCGAATGATCACAATTTATAAACTTTAAAACATTAAAAATCTCCCAAGTAATTTCATACGCATCGTCAGCTCCATGACCGCTTTGCTATGTTTTCAGTCTTCTTATTTCTTGGTGAAACTGCTTCCTCAGATTATGTAATTTCCTAGAAATTTCACTTTCAACTGTTTCAAATTTTATAGCTAATCCTTTCAATGCATTTTGTCTTTTAATCCTATTCCTATAATTTGTACTTTTAACATCCCATAATTCTGGGTACAACTCCCATTCTAAAATTAAAGAAAACGTCTCGTCCTTTGGCCAGGTCTTTTTCTCTGCCATTTTAAAATGCAATATACACACTACACTATACTGCTCTGGCGAAAACTTTCCAATACGTCTGGAATTAAGATGTCTCTCTCAGAACGCACCTAGCAAGATGTTTACATTAACAACGTTTTTACTTGCTGAGATCACCAAGAGAGAACAAAAGTGGTCTGGCAACTTTGGTCTCAGTCATGTTTACACAGGCGTAGACTTCCACTCACTCAATAAATGTTGCAATATTTTTTGCATTCGTCAATCTTGGACCACTGTCTTTTTTCTAGAATTAGGGCGACGAACACCAAAAAACGCACTTTACATGTATCATTTAAAAAAATTCACATGCTAACAACCTTTATGTACCCACCCACCCAATACTGATTTAACTGCTGAAGCTAAGGTACAAATCTTTAATTTATACACTGTTGGCAAACCGTTATTTACTCATCTAACATGATGATGATCGAGATATCTGTCCAGTTTACTTTGTTTTTGTTATCGTCTTCACGGATACGTAAAACTCGTAATTTTTTTGACAAATCTTTAAAATCTAAAAAGTTAGTATGTTCCATCTTATTAACAATGTAAGGTTGTTTCCTTCTGGCAAGTTTGAAAATAGGCAGTAGTTGTGATGGAACAAACAAGTTTCCTGAATGTGACATTGCGGTAGAAATTGTGCTATGACAGGAGTCTCCTTCGCTTTGCCCATGAAAGGGTTCAAAAAATCTTAGACTGACTTGCTCAACGTATTTGCTATTGATGACAAAAGTAGCATCGAGGCAACTATAGAATTTTTGTTCTCACCTGCGCATCCGTCAGAAAATAAATTAGCGGTTCTAGTCCCCTTCTCGTCATAATGTTGCAGAAAGTTATAAACACATGTTGAAATTTCAGAGGAGCCTCTTTTACTATCTATTTTACTCCATGTGTGGCAGTAAAAGTCTTTGGTGGCTAAGTTATAAACTGTAAAGTTGTAAACTGCTAGGCGTCTTCTTCACCTTTATTACAAGACTGAAGGTACATGCTATGCATTAGAAGAATCGTTAAATCGGTGTGAAGAGGAACTCTTGCGGCATTATGTGGTTTTGCATTGCTTGTCGTACAAGAGTATCTTTAATCTTCATGGATTCTTGTCGTCCACCTCGTTTGTCCTTTTAACTATCTATCTTCTCTGAAGCTTTCCTAATGCGTTACGCATACCTTTTTCACTAATTGACAATGTGTTTAGGAAAAAAGTCTTACAAACCGGGACGCTCACATTTCCAAGAGGTAAAAAGTAGTGATAAGAAAAGCTTCGTTTTGATTTATTGTCTTTTGTGGTTTTCTGTTTGGTTTCTAACTTACCGATGTAACGGCAGATGTACTTTCTCTGAAGCTGAATGCTTTCTAATCCATAATAGGCATTTAGCAGCTGTCGTCGATCTTCGCCTTTAAAATCATGGCATCTTCATTTATTTCTATCCTTCAGTCTTTTTGGTGGAACTAAATCCATGGTCCTTGGTCTGATGTAAGGTTTTCTACTTTGCCTTAGCTTTTGCACTGTTTTGTAAATAGCTTTCTTTGTTACCTTCTGCTTTTCTATTTCTCTTCTAGATCCCTCAATGATATATTCTTCAGGTGCTCTAAAATCAGTCGGCACCAATTTGTTTAAAGCAATTTCTGAAAGAGTAGAGTTAAGTGTAGATGGTAAGTCAGCTCTGAAATGGATGTTATGTGTGTCACACGGTGTATCGACTAAAAAATGGTCCCAGCAAAGAAGTATTAGACATCCAGTACATGCACTCCATACTTCGCCTTGACAATCTTTTGTTTCGCATGTTTGGGCAAAGCTGGTAGGACTTTTATGACTGTGCTCTTCAGCCATCGAAGTTGAAAAGACTTTATTTCTTCTTCGTGCATAGGTGTACTAGAATTACTTTTAGTGGACATCTTTTCGGCTACCGTAGTATAATGCTGGCAACATTTTGATATTTTAAAATGAAATTTGCATGCATTTATTTCACATTTTTGCAAAAATGAAAAGCTTCTTTTTGGCACTTGGGCACTAAACACAAATCTACGTAGTTAGGATCTTTATCTGGATCATCATTACTTTTAAAATCGTTGAATTCGTCCTCGTTTTCTTGTTGATCATTGTCCAATGGAAATGAATTAGCTGCACTGGCATTTCCCTTGGTTTGGAGTTGATCAGCAGAAGCTGAATTTTCATTTTCTGTTAAAAGAACTGGATAATTAATTTTTGCTGCAGTTTTAGTTGATGTGATTTCTTGGCTAATTTTTGGCTTCTTATAAAAGTGAAAAAGGGGTAAACAGTCTTCTGAAGTCCAATCTGAATTTGAGTCACTACGCTCTTCACATTGTTGTATTCTCCCGAAATACCACTTTTTCTTATATAACATTTTTACTTTAACATCTTGTCTAAATTTGCACTGTTTTTTGCTCACAATAACAAGTTTGTCAGAGCACACGACATTTCGCGTTTGATCGTCCCAAACCACTTACACATCCATTTTGTATTTTGAAACAAAACAGAACTTACTAAAATTGCGAATTTTAAGACACGATGCACCAAAATACAAATAATGACCAGTAATTTTATCAAAGTGGTAGAACTAGGGATATGGAATTAAGCAAAATTGAGGTTAGGTATATTTTAGATGTCCCTACCTAGTTCTTGTTATAAAAAAATAAATGTCGGCCAATTATTCGAAAAAAAATCTGAACAAGAAAATGAAAATATTCAGCTGATCACTTACCTGTATTTTCAATATATCGAATCGCACCATAACAGTCGGAAAAAACACCGGTGATTCGAAGGCGGCACTATCATCAGAGCACACACATAGAAACATAGCTCTACCGCGATAACAAAATATCCAGCAAAGTGAAATTCCCACTATGGACCAGTAAAAGGGCATAACTCTACAATTAAATAATAAAATATAGCAAACAAAACGGCGTAATTGAGATTCGCCATTTTGTCTGCTTCTATAATATGCTGTATTGAGTTTCGTCTAAACTGTTTTCCTAAATAATTCCGCAGGGAATAAAGATAAAGATACGCCCGTTTGACAGCAATTAAATATCGCCTAAAGATATAATAATAATAGCTTATCTAAAAAAGTCAATTTTTTGAGATACGCCCTTTCGTATGCAAGGCGACGATACATACAAACATACAAAAAACGTACATACAGGTGAAGCTAATAAATGCTAACAAAAACTAAAAACTGTAATTCTCACCAATTCTGGACTAGAAAAAAAGGTTATTTATATTTTGGCGGAAGCGACGAAACAACATAGGATGGAAGTATAACGTTTTCGAGAGAGAGAAGGATGGGATAGAAGAAATAAAATTTGATTACATAATTTAAAGGAATTTTATTTATTGTATCCTTCTTAATAATTTTTATAATTCTATGTCATACTAAGTCATCGCCTCCGAGAGGATATAAACAAACTTTTATGCTTTAACTTAGCTTTAAATATTTTAAAAAACCATATCTTATTTTGAAAGGATAGTGTCTCCGGCTGCAAATATAGATATACTTTTTTATGATAAATACATATATCTATCTAAAGCTCTCACTATTTATCCTCCTTTTATTTTTACCACCATCAAATATATTTTAATTCGTTTTGCCTCCTTTAATATTTCCTTCAACACGTCATTATTATATTCTGGGAGTTGCATTTTTTTCCATAATACCTTTTTATGTGCTCAAGATAATCACCTTTTTTTATAATATTCTTCCATCATCGAAGTTCTATAATTCATTGATTTAAGCATCTCTGCGGCAATTTTTTGGAAATTTTTTAACCTCCTTGCTGAAAATTTTTGTTTGACTGAAAACTATATGAATAGTCTCCTAAAACAAGTTATCTTTTCGTTGCTAGGAGTAGATCCATCATTTAAAACAGCAGAACTCACAGCAGACGTTCCTGCTTAGGGATTTAAATATTTTTCAATGTTTAAAGTAATACCTGAAGCCTCAGATTCTTTAATTTCAATATTATCAGTCCCAGTATGTTTATCCAAGTCAACCTTAAAACAAAAAGTGCTAATTAGTAAAATTTTTGTTTTTACCGCAAATAAAGAAGGAACATGAGAACTAGGCTAAATGTACTTACAAAATTAAATTCCATAGGGGTTTCAACAACATTTTTATGGCCCCTTTGCAACACATTTCCAATTATTTTTAGAATACCCTTTTCCAGGTCTGTTGCTTTTTTTCTTTGGGGACTGCGAGACCCCCGCCTGTACCTTGTGCATATCTTTGTACACCAGCAGAGTTTATTTTTTGTATTATTCTTGATATCTGTCCAAGTCTGTTAATAACACGATACAAATAATATTGTAAGACCTTATAGCTTGTTTGAGAATAAAACTGATTAAAAAATAATGTTTAGTATTAACAATTTTACCTTTTTGCCATTGTACCTAGGTTTTTTTGAACCGCCAGGTACACTATTTAAAATTTGGAAAAACTCCTACCAATGCTTTCTGGCTTTTTTAAAAGTAACATCTTAGAAAAATTTTTGTTTTGCTAAATTGAAAAATTGTCCCAGTTTAGCAAAACATGTCCTACATTAATAGGGGGTAGCTTTGATTTCTTATTCTAAAAGAGCAAAGACATTTTAAATCATATAAATTGTTAAAAAATTGGGAATTAAAAAATCTATAATTTACCTTTTTAAATTCAAACAGAACCGGGTTTCTTTATTAAACAACAAAAAATTGTTACTTACCTTATGAAAAGCAATTCTTAGAACAATTTATCTATTCATAAGCACCACAATATTTAAATTCAAAATAACCTACAAAAAATTAGGTTATACACAAGATTTGTCTCTTCTTTCTTTTTTGTTAAATTAGTCGCTTTTGGTCTGGCAAATGTACCAAATATTATCGGCAACTTCGCCGAAATTTGTTTTACGGAAGTCTTAAATTAATCCCAATCACACCGTTTAAGAATAGGCCTAGGGAGCTACCTGAGAAAATCAGGGAGGGAGAATCGCCGAAAATTTGATCACTTCTTTCAAGCCTTCTTTCAAGTGGCCTCCTGAAAGAAAATAATCCTGGAAAAACAAGAAGCTTAAGGCTTGCCTGGCGAATTCAAGGCGGCCACCTTCTTGTTTCTTAACCTGAAAATAAAACAGATGATTTTTAAAACTGTTTATTCATAGAAAAAAGTAAATAAAAGTCCTTGGTAAATATATATCGGCCAAAGCTCTCGTTCTCCACTATTCCTCGATAAAACAAAACGGGATTGTAATAAAAGCTGGCCGAAGAGCGAAACAAAAATATAAATAAAATAAAACAAACAGACTTTCCCGATCTTTAATTTACATCCGTAAATTCATCTAGGGAGCCTATATCATCCTGAGTTGGCTACTCCCGGTCTCTAACTAGATACAGCTGCTATCAGGCGCCAGCATCGACTGTCTTAAAATCGCGAAAGTGGCTGAGATCTTCGCGGGAAAGAATCCCTTTGAGACTTAATAATTTGCATCTCAGGGGCTGAGGCAAGATAGCTGCCCGCGTTTTGCTTTTTTACGGAGGTTATTTCGAATCATAGGACACACCTTGAAGGTGGGCTCTTTATTTCCTCGAAACGCAGAGCTAACGGTGCACATTGCGCTTCACGCGACGCTTTTTACCCAATGGAGGCCACCACATCGGGAATTCGGTGAATATTGTGACGTGCCTGCACTATTCGGACTTGCCGAATAGTCCCCGGACCATTCCGCACCTGTTCCGGGCTCGTCAGCCGACTGGACCACAATATCTTGATAAGTTATTATTTTGTTATGGGTGGTATCCCCATTCTGTTCCGATCCCTTTGACAACTCAGGGTCAATTTGGCCCTTAACCCACGCGCTAGCGGGCTGGGCGCGGTCTTAATTCTAAGAGGAAGGTTGCTCCTTTGTTCCTGCATGTTACGTTAATTCTCGTAACATATGTCGTGTGACACTCACAAGATCCTTAAACGTTTGAGTGCAGGATGTACGTAAGTATTAACTATGCCTGGAATTGATGTTGGGTATATCATATTCAGGTGACAGTTGTTGAAACCATAAGGTATGTTTTCTAACATCCCAGTTTCATTGACGGCTCAACGAATCCGTAGTAGTTTGTCAGAATTTGATCATCAATTGTCTACCACTCTGGTGGCCTCTGGTCGGGTCTGACCGGAGTGATGAGATCAAATCTCACTCCTAAAATCGAACTGTAATAGTTACCTAACTGGTAACAAAGATCAGCAATGGGAACCGGAAGGGAAAAAGTCGTAATCATTCTAACAAAGTTAGCAGGACGTTGTCTCTTCGAGGACTCATAGCAGTCTTCGACTCTCTTAAGTATTATGGTTCTGGACATCCTTAAGAATTCAGGCGCTGTAATGTCAAAATCCCTTTGTGCAATTGATTGCATGACATTGTATGTGGCGTTAAAGACTCGTTCGATTGCTCCGATTGCTACGGTTACATCGTTTCGAGCGTAGTCTGATTCCCGGATCCCGAACTCTAACTCGCCATCGGTGTTTGTAGATATGGAATGGAATTTCTGATGGCTTGCGAGGTCGTGGTGATTTGAACCGCTGGCTGCATAGTTTGAAGTCGGTTTAGTGCAATTGTCGTTGAAGCCGCCCTTACGCCCTTTGCCGTATAGTACTGCGGACGACCCGCACTGTCGTACCTCGGCAACAAAGCAGCACTTCGTAGCGCTTGTCGTTTACGACGTTGTGCTCTGCGTTTTAAAGTTCTGTTTGTTGCCAGCACTACAGGGCGGGTGGTCTATTGCTGACCCATTTGTTCGGCCCCGGGGGCTACCTGTGGAAGCCGCCGGGCCAAATTAAATAGTTTAGCCCCTGAATCGGCTAGCGGGACTTCTTTGGTGAAAGCTGCACTGCCGAGATAAGGGGCTGCTGAGCAACTAGTAGGCTTTTCTCTCCAGGCGTAAAATTATTGAAGAAAGAAGAAAGTTTAGCAGTTTCATGTAACAGGTTTATTTCGATAGATCTACATAATTTTCGACAAATGTCTTTTAGCCTTTGACTATCCATAATCACAAAAAGAAAAATTATACAAAGAATAAAAAATACTATTGTTTAAATTAGCCTTGTTGAATCCCCACAGGTGTATTTGTATAAAATTAAATAAAAAGAAAAGAAAATAAAGATACATTTTCCAGGCCACACAACTCCTCTCGAGAAATTAGAATTTTGGGGGTGAAAAACAAAAGCAGGCCCTCCTGAGATTTTAAACTGCCCCTAGCAACTACTAATAACCCAATATTAACATCCCGGAAAATCTACCAGCCAGCCTACCCGATCATACAGGCTATCCAGGTAGGCTTCCGTTAATATTATAATTAAACTCCACAATAATACCTTAAAGACCCAGGCAAAAATGAATCCCTTATGTTAAAAAAGTCTTTTATTCTATAATTGTACAAAGAAGGAAATTCTCTCTTCCTTCCACTTCCTATAGTAAAGCAATATTTTTCTTTTGTTTGCCGGCGGATAGGGCTCTAGGCATTTTCCTGAAACAAACAGCAAACTCAAAAAAAATTGTCACTAAAAATGCACCGAAGACCACTCCGGTGCAACTGGTCAATGCGCGACCGTAATGTTTGATTTCATGAATCCGGTTTCGGATAGGTTTCGTCAAAAAAGTTTCGAATGCATACGGTTTAAGGTTTGTTGCAATGAGACCCGCCTTAGACTAAATAAAATTTGATAATTTTTTCTTAAATTCTCTTTATTTTTTCAGTCTGTTTTTTAGCACAGCTATACAATCTTATTTTTGTATACACAATTAAAATTCTTTTAACTAGTTTTATTTGGTGTTTATCCAACATAACATGGTCAAACATATAATTATTAAGATGGAAAAATATTTCTTGATTTTATAAATTTTTTTGAGTCATTTCATGTACAAAAATATTTAAAAAATATGCTCTTTAGGCATTTTATTATCATTTCGGTTTAAAATAAATCGTAACCTTATTTCCACCTGAATGCTTATTATAACGACATCAAAAAAAAATTTTATTCTATTATAACACCTTTTTTTCATATAACAGTTTAAAATTTTTATCATTTTGTAAAGTAGTAGAAACTTGTTGGAACATTTTACATGTTTTTTAAAAAGTAATTTTTTTCAGGTTCTTTACTACAAAACCTGCTATGTAGGCTACTACATTTTCCGACAAAACAAACAAATCAGGAATAAAAGAATAAAAGTAATTGTATCTTCTTCTTTAACTTCCATTGTATCAGGACGTCTTGATTATATTTCTTAATTAAACTAATTTTATCAATTGTACTTCTGGTAAGTATGTTTTTTTGTTTCTTTGTGACATTCAATATGCTGGTGTTGTCCAATGAAGCACGATTTCCCGTTACACCTTTGAGGTCTAAATTCAAAACTTGGCTCCTAAAGTTATTATATAATTAAAATGCTATGGGGTTATTATTATAGCCATTTTTAGACCGTAAAATAAAGTTTCAGATTACTAAAACAGGTTTAATGCAATTGGAATATTTTTTTGTCAACTGTACTTGTGACATGTATGTTTTTTGTTGTTATTTCCCCTCACACCGCGTTTAAAGTTATTATAGAATTAAAATGCTGTGAAGTTGTTATTCCAGCCATTTCTTGACCTAAAAAATAAAATTTCAGATTACTTAAACAGGTTTAATGCAATTGGAATGATTTTTTTTGTCAATTGTACATATGGGAGGTATGTTTTTTTGTTTCTTTGTGACATATAATATCGACAGTGGAAAGATAAAAGGTTGTAAGCGACAAATAAAGAACTTTATAGAAGAGCAATTTCAAATTAGAATTTTTGGAAAATAATTAATATAATCTTTTTGGAATACCAAAATTTTATTTGTAGTCTTTAAGGTGGATTTTTTGGTGTATTTTAAATCTTGTTAACGTGTCCTTTTTATCTTTAAGGTAATTATTTTTTTCTTCTCCAAGTTTGCCTTCTTTGTCGTTTTGGTATTACATACATTTGACACACTTGTCTTTCCGTGGTACATAAAAACAATATTAAATATGTTACAAACATAAGTAAACAAATTTCTTATTTTTTCGCTAACCTGAGTCGTAACGCAAACAGTGAATGTTGTATTTACCTGATTTATATTGTGTTTGATTATGATTTGAAGGTTTTTCAGTTAACAGTATCTTGTAAATAAGTTGTATAAATTTCTTAATTATTTTGTAAATAACAGCTGATGTCATCAGTATTGATTTTTTTAAACGTTAATCCCTTTAAGGCCAATTTATTCGACACATCGATTTTCGTTCAGAACCGATGTCACTTAAGGGCATTTGCGAATAACCGTATGGTTGAGATAAATATTGGCTACCTTGAGCGATAAACAGATCAAGGTGCTGACCCTATAAGTGTTCGGAGTACGCACTGGAACAATCAAAGCGGACTTTTAGTAAATGGAATCCGACTATTAGGACGTAAAGCCAAAGTCTCGGAGAAAAGTCACTTTTTACATGATCACCGGCATGGAAATGTCGAGTGAAGAAGTCGTCCATTAGAATTGAGACCATCCTGTGTAGTATTTCAAGTTGATTTTGTCTTTCAGTAAGAATCCTTTATAGTGTTTATGGAGCTGTCATTATTTTTGGTTAAATTTTGATTTTCAACACCTCTAATACACGGTTTTTATGGGACTGTTTTTGACGCATTGGGCGTCATTTAAATATAGTATTTTATAGAATGCAAGGCGCAATTAGAAAATCCCCCGAGAAATGAGGGTTTACCGAGGATTCTGAGTCTACCAGGAATGTTTGCTCAATAAGAATTTGGTTCGTCTGGGATTTTAAAAGACTTTAACACCGAGTCTATCCAGTATAGCGAAGACTCTATGGATATTCGAGTTTGATGTCTTCAAGATCTCTACTTATTTAAGAATCCAGTGGGAGCCTAGCAGAATGTTTGCTGTGCAAAAAAGAACCAAAATTAAGGCCAGTTTATTTCATTTTTTTATTTAACTAAAATCGATTCTAACTTGACTTCGTATTTTGGTAAGGTCAATGAACAAATAAAACTGCCAAAATTTGGAAGTCCTCAAGAACAGCTCCGATTTTGATTATTTTTTAAAATAATTTTGTTTTTCCATATTTTATAAAATCAGAGACCTTTTGGTGTGGGCAAACAAATGTGTATATTGTTTAAACAATATTTATGATATTTAAATGGAAGGTTTTTTTTTTAATTGCTGTAACATTTTTTAAATATTAATTTTCGTCATTTTTACACAAAATCTTTTTGTAGATAATTAAATTTGCTACAAAAATAATTTTATAATAATTTCACGTTTTTTTCATAGAAGACATCGTAAAATTTCTTAGAGAAGAAATTATACTTAATTTACGGACTGTAATAATTGCTTATAATATTTAATATTTTATATAATAGTGATAAAAAATTAATATACATAACAAAATTAAAAGTTTATATATTTCTTTATGGCTTAAACAACTCTGAATTATGAACTTGGTTTTGGATATTTAAGAATTCAAAGACGAAAAAGTATGTTTTTTTACCAAAGGAATTGGCTGCTTATGATGAGGAGAAAATAAGTCATTTTATCTTTAAACAACCTTATTCCTTTAATTTGCTTTCACCTTAGGCGCACCAACAAGCTACATGGTTAATGAAAAATTATCATTGCATACATTGGAAGAGTGGATATACTCCGTTTTATCATTTCTCCACCATAATAAAAGAAATGGCCAAAGATGTTTAATTTGTTTACGTTAAAAGATGTGAAGAAGCAAAACATATTAAAAAATATACCACATGCCTATGGCTTATTCACTTTGTTTTCATCATTCTATGTCTTCAGCTATGAATGCACTTTCAAATGTATTTTTTTCTGTATGATGTTTTTTTTTTGAATAAATATTTTTTTTTTCGTTTTTATTTACATTTTAAATTTTATATAAAATTTAACAAGTGATTAAACAATATTTAATACGCAAAGCAAACGGTTAAATATAAGAACGATATTTAAATATTTAAACTTAATCCTAATTTGGTAATTTTAAATACAAATACAGTTTCGTTTCTTGTTTTAAAATAATTTTTACATATTTTAATACCTTAAGCACAATATTAAGCATGCTCCATATACCTAAAATAATTACTACACCAATCTTGAGTTTAGGCAAACTCATCGCCTGACAAAACCATAAATCTAGGATATTGTTCTAAAATTAAAAAGTCTTCACACATTTCTTTCACTGATCGTTCCAGTGATAATTAAATTATACCTTCTATTCTTCTACAGATGAAACTTCCAAAGATGAAATTTCTGATAATGAAGCTGGATCTTCAATACGGTCTTTTAAACATAAAATGTTCATGCAAAATCCCAAATCGATCATTTCACGCACAAAATGTAAAATATTATAATTGCCTTTTCAGAAAAGTTCATATAATTATGAAAATGTACATATGTTGGTCTACTTCTCATTGAATCAAAAAATGTTTATGATGTGCTTTTTGATATTTATTATACCTTTTAAAAATTGCTTTATTTAACTCACTTTTTATAATATTGGGTAAATTAAGATATGGTTACAATTTCTTGGAAAGGCTAACTTTTTTTCTTCTGTATGACAAAGACAAATTGGACATTCTTTTAAAGGTTCATTATTTTCACTTGTAAAGTTACTTTCTTTTTTACAAAAGAGTTTATTTTGTCTTTTCTTATTTACAGTTTTATTTTGTTTTTGCTTTCTTTTCATAACTTAACTTATAATTTAAAACGTGTTTTAATAATATTTAAATATTTTTTACTTTTATTGCAACACACTTTTAACAAGAAGTACTGAGAAAAAATCTGCCTTTTATTCTATGGTCACTCAGTGGAAATAATCTTTAAATCTAAATACAAAGTCATTGAACTTTAAAATATCAAACACCGACTCCTCCTATATCTTTCTACCTCCTCTGTTTCTACTTTGTGCTTGTCTTCGCCACCTCATCTTCGTTTCTTCTTTGGGCTTGTCTTCGCCTCTCCTTCTTCTATGCTGGTTTGGGCCTGGTATTCTGCCTCCTCACAATTTTGTGCTTGTTTTGCCTTTTTTCCATGGCTTTTCCAAGGCGAACTTCTCATTTTGCGCTCTTATTTATATGCTTTTTATATTAGTATAACTTATAAAATAATATATTTTAATTTTACATTTAAAAATCTTAACAAAACATATTGAATATTTTTTAAAATATCTATAGCATACTGGGTTTAATACAAATACTTTTATTTATTTTTTATATGTCGTAAAGAAGTAGCCTATAGCGTAGAACATAACTTTTTTTTAATCATAAGTAACAGTATCACATTCTATTCTAAAAACTGGATACAATTTCTTGGAAAGTATATCTTTTCTTTTGCACGACGCGACAGAGACAAATTGGACATTCTTCTAAAGGCTTATTATTTTCCACTTGAAAAAGTACTTTATTTTCCGAAAAAGAGTTATCAATTAAACTTGTTTTTGGTTTTTCTTATGTACAGTTCAATTTTGTTTTAGCTTACTTTTTATTACTTTATTTATATTTTAAAACATGTTTTAATAACAATTAAATATTTTGTACTTTTATTGCAACACACTTGAGCTTTAATAATTTTAACAAGAAGTACAGAGAAAGTATCTGCTTTTTATTCCATATTCACTCAGTGGGGATAACCTTCGAATCTAAATGAAAAATTCATGCGGATGACACTAATTTGTTAGTGGGCGCATCCCAGATTTCTAGTCTTGTAGAAAGGGGAAATAAAATTTTTTTAAATAACAAAAGACTGGTTTGACGAAACAGATTGTTGGTGAATAAAAAAAACAAAATTCTTGTATTTAGACTAAACTCAAAAAAAATAATAAGCCTGAGGAAATTGTTATTAATAATAAACAAATAGCATTAAAAAAAGAAAAGTTTTTAGGTATTCACTTTAAAATTTTTTTGGATTGGTGACAAAAGAACAACTTAGTAAAAAAATTAAATAAAATGTGTTACTGTTTTCGTATTGTGTTAAAATATTTACATGTGTCTGAAAAAAAATTTGTACTTTGAAATTTTTGATCCACTATGAGATATGGTATAATTTTTTGGGCATAAAATTAAAGAGACAAAATTTTTTTGTAATAAAAAAAAGAGAAAAAGAAAATTTTTTGGAATGTCGTATTTGATTTGTAGAGGGGTTTTTAGAACAAAGCGAATGCTTTGTATATTTTTGACGCAATTATTTTTTTTAAAAAACAGAATAAATTTGATACTGACGTTAAACATGAACACAATACCCAAAGAAATATCAACTATCTTATTAAAGATTAGCTTTGTTTGAGAAAAGTCCTTATTATCCTGTATAAAATTTTATAAAAAATTAAGTGTCAACATTAAAAGAATTTTAAACAAAAAAATGTTTAAGAAAAAGTTAGGGAAATTACAAATAGACTTAGAACCCTCAATATAGAAGATTTTTAAATATGTGAGAGATTTTGATATTTATTTAGTAAAAATTTTTACTATTTTTTTTTTGTGACGTCATTTCATTTTATATTTGTTCTTACATATCAATGTAGTACTAAATGTAATTTGAAACAAAGAAATATAAATAAATAATAAAATTAAACTTTGTAATGACAAACACCGACTCCTCCTATATCTTTCTACCTCCTCTGTTTCTAGTTTGTGCTTGTCTTCGCCACCTCATTTTCGTAACTTCTTTGGGCTTGTCTATGCCTCTTCTCATTTTATTTTTTAAAGATTTTTCAAGGTTACCTCCTCATTTTGCTCTCTTACTAATATGCTACTTATATTAGTATAACTTATAAAATAATATATTTTAATTTCACATTTAAAAATCCTAAAAAATCATATTAAATATTTTTTAAATATCTATAGCATACTAGGTTTACCACAATTACCTTTATTTATTCTTTATATGTCGTAAAGAAATGATCTTAAGCGTAGAACATCACTTTTTTAAAGTCATAAATAATAGTATCATATTCTATTTTCTAAGATGAACACATTAAACTTAACTTCGTCCATTCCATTAAACAGGTTAAATAAATAAATGTTTACAATTTCTTGGAAAGGCCTTTCTTCTAAAGGTTCATTATTTCTCACTTGTAAAGGTACTTACTTCTTCACAAAAGAGTTATCAATTAAATTTTTTTTTTGATTTTTCTTATGTATAGTTCTATTTTGTTTTCGCTTACTTTTCATAACTTTATTTATAATTTAAAACTTCAATAATTTTAACAAGAAGTTCTGAGAAAGTATCTGCCTTTTATTCTATGGTCACTAAGTGGGGATAACCTTCGAATCTTAATACAAAGTCATTGAACATTAAAATTACAAACACCGACTTCTCCTATATCTTTCTACCTCCTCTGTTTCTACTTTGTGTTTGTCTTCCCAACCTCATCTTCGTATCTTCTTTGGGCTTGTCTTCGCCTCTCCTCATATGCTTGTTTGTGCCTGGTATTCTGCCTCCTTCCCAATTTGTGCTTGTTTTGCCTCTTTTTTTTTCCAAGGCTTTTTTAAGGCTACATTCTTATTTGGCGCTCTTAGGTAGCACGTTAAAGATGTGTAGATAATGGGTCTCTAGCCGTATGGACAAGTAATCTTTTGTATTTGAAAACTTACCATTGTCATTTTTTTGCAATAACTTTCAGTTTGTGTCACTATTCTTGAAAAGATAAATTTATTTTATATGCTAGTTTTTAATAATCTTTACAAAGTAATGTTTAACAAAATACTCCAAAATTAGTCATCATTAGCAATTCACTAACAAAGGCAGTTTAATAAAATCAAATTAGCTTTTATTGAAGGTTTACAAATCTACTTATATTATACATAGAACATAAATACAAATTAATCGTACAAATTATTATAAAAATTAGCATAAAACTGTGGAATACTTTTTTATTAATTTAAATATAATAGAGGGCCTTTTCTTTGTTTAAAAAAGTCAAACTATG
>JAHBCN010009824.1:0-33631 GCA_019359885.1 Listronotus oregonensis
AAAATATATATATATATATATATATATTATATATATATATATATATATATATTATATATATATATATATATATATATATATATATATATATATATATATATATATATATATATATATATATATATATATATATTTTCCCCAGGGAAACCTTTGAAAATGCATGATAAATGTAAGCGGGGGGCCGCCACGCGTGTCTGGCGCATACACTAACTGTTGAAAAGGAAATGTTAAGAGGCCAGTTACCCCCGGACCCCCTCGTGATGGCGCGACTTTTTGAAAATTGCATCATGCATTGCAAATTGCTTTTTAAAAATTATTATCTTGGGACCGCACTTTTTTTAGGAAAGTAAAAATCCCCAAAATCGATATATCATTTTTTTTTGTCCCCTTTGGGGGCGTTTTTTGCCCTATGGACCCCCAAAAACCCTTCCACAGATCAATTTTTTTATAAAAAAAAAACCCCCGGTGAAATTAAAAAAAATCGAGGGGGCTGTATTTTTTTTTCCCTGGAAAGTCTCAATAGGAAAAAATTTTTTATTATGCGTTTTCCCCCTTTTCTACGGAGTTCCCCAGATGGGGATCTTTTTTTGGGGGAAGGGTAAAAAATGGCTGAAATTGATAGGGTTCCAAAAAAAGGGGGGGCCAAAAGGGGGACCAAAAGGGTAAGTGGTGGGTTTTTTAAAAATTTGGAAAAGTTGCGTATTGGGGAGCCAAAAAACCCCTTGAAAATTGAAGATCATTTTTTTTTTTTTAGAAATAGGGCCCGAAAAATTGAAATTTTTTTTTTGTTTTTTTTTTTTATGAGCTTTTTTCCCCATATTGGGAAAAAAAATCAAAAAAAATATTTTTTTTAAATTTTTTTTTCGCTTCAGTCTTTTCGAAGTAAATTTTTTTTCGAGTTTTTTTTTTTCGCTAAACCATCATCAACCATCAATGCGGACCTAAATTTTTTATTTTTTTTTTTGGGAAGATTTTTAAAACCCAATTCAATAATGTATAACACTTGATTTTTTTTTTAAATAAACATATTTTTCATAAGAGAAAAATGAGTTGACCATTAACGCACATCATTTTTTAGGGTTGCATATTTGTTACATAAATATAAAGTGTTTTTACATTTTTATAATGGGGATAATAAAGTGTAAAAAAAATTTAAAATTTAAAAAACCCCCTTTTAAAAAAAATTTTAAATTTTAAAAAATTTTTTAAATTTTTTTAAAAAATTTCCCCAAACCAGTTTTTCCGCCTTTTTTCCCCAAAAGTACAAAAGAAAAAAAAAATTTTTTAGCGGTGTATTATTGAGCTTCTTAAGGGCCAATTTTTCCCAAATTTATCTACCCACCTATTTTTTCCGCTTCGAACCCCCCCATACGGGCCCCCCCTTTTATTTTGGGAAAGCTGTATGAAAAATTTTTTTGGGGTCACCCTGACAAAAAGTCTCATTAAAAAAAGCAAAAATTTTCAAAGATCAATCATTATTTAAAAATTAAAAAAAGGTCATATTTTAATTTCAACGCAAAATAATAGAAAAAAGTACACGTTCGGGGGTTTTTTTAGGTCACGAACCAAAAAGAAAAAGTCAATATTGACAATTGACAGCTGTCAACAAGTATCATTTTCCCCAAAGACCCCATAAAAATGATCGATCTGTGGTTTTTTATTTTTCCCCCAAAATTGATAATGGAACTGCGTGCCCATTGAGATTTTTTTTTTTCGGGAAAAAAAAAGCTCAACCAATATCGATTTAGCCATTTTTCCCGGGGGTTTTTTTTCCCCCTTAAGAAATGATCGATCAGTGGTTTTTTGATTTAAAAAAAAATACGCAAATGGAGCTTCAAAATTGAGATTTTTTTTTTGGGGTGACAAAAGCTTAAAAATTCCCCTTTCAGCCATTTTAAAAGGGGGACTTACCATAAGAAATGATCGACGGTGAAGTTTTTACCCGGGGAGGCCAAAAAAAACGCATAAAAGGGCCCATTGAGATTTTTTTTAGGGAAAAATATATTAATTGGGGCCCCCTTTTACCGGGGGTCATCATTTTTCCCCCCAAAAAATAGGGGTCCATATAACTGCAGACTATTTGACACAGGGGTAACCTGTTATCTGTATCTGCATATTTATAATTTATTTTAAATTTAATAATTTAGCCTTTTTAAAATTTTTAAATTACCAATTTTTAAATGTAAGAAATTTTGAAAAAAAAAAATCTAAAAGGAGGGAGGGCGTTCGAATTTAAGGAAATTTAATTTTTAAAATTTCTTTTTTTAAAAAAAATACTACTTTAAAGGGGTTTTTCCACGGGGGAATGCAGTTTAATGTCGATCAAAAAAGTTCAAAATATCGAGATTGTTAACCCGCTTTGATGGGACCCCCCGGGGAAAATAAAGTAACGTTGTGTGTGTTTAGATTCCACGTTTGGGGGGGTCCGGGCAAAGGGGGACATTACCCGACGGTAATCGAGGGTATTTTTGGGTTTTAAAAGTCCGTGGTGACACTACTTTTCATCATTTTAAAAAGGGTTTCCATAAATGTAGATTTTCCCATATTTTATACTTAGATATTGTTAACAAACGGGAAAAAGGGGTTTAAAACCCCCAAAAAACCCATCCCAAAAGGCCTACTACTTAGACTTTATACAAGTCCCTCAATGGGTAGGTGGGTTTTTAAGGGGGGGGTATAACATCCTTCCAATAACAAGCTGTCAATACATCATTTTTTAAATTTTTAAGTAGACCAGGAAAAAAGAACTATTTTTTCCACTAATTTTGCCTGACGGGGTTTTAACAGAGGTAGGATAAAAATCTTGGGCATGCCGGGAAAGGGGGCCTTTTCTTTGGGAGGGGGTTTTCCAAACCCCCCCCGGGGGGGGGTATTTTTTTTTTTATATTTTGACCAAAAAACCCTAAAAAAAAAATTTTTTAAAAAAAAAGCCCCTGCATATTTTTTTAAAAGATTTTTTTTAGTTATTTGAATTGAAAGTCGGAGTTTTTAAAAAGAATAGAAAAAAACCCTTGTATATTAGTTTATTAGTTTTTCATCATTATCTTTGAGCATATCAAAACAGACATCGAAAAAGTAGGGAATAATTATTAACCAACCTTTTTTTAAATGAAAATATCCTGTATATTTTCATTTAGAATGAAGGGTCTTTACTCTCTTTTTCAAAATATGTTTGTCAGCATTTTGAAAATATTCATAACATTAGTAGAAATCAGCATTTCTGAAAACGATTTTTACTTGTTCAGGGCCGCCGACAAGTAGGGTCCGGGGGACCCGTCAGGGATCCTTCTGGGTTTTAAACTTATTAAAACAATTCCCAAATTTTAATAAGTATGATTATTATCTAATAATTAAAGTTGTTGTATTTTTATTTGTGTTTTTAATTTAATTGTTTCTGGACTAGTAAATTGACTTAAACTTTTTGATCCCCCTACATTTTTTTCTGGTGTCGGCCCTGTACGTTTGGACACCACCTTGACACGTCTTGATATTTTGACGTCGCTTTAATTAAATCAAAACAGTTTAAATATGAGATATACCGAAGATCTAAAACATGAAATATTACGCTCCAAACAATGTCTTGGCAAGTTTGGTATAATATCATCAACACGTTTTCCCTGACAACGAAACTGCTATTTCATGGTGAAACGAAAAGTGTTAAAAGAATAACGAGAACAGTGGCCCCAAATAAGATTAGATACGCTGTCCAAATTTCTTGATTTGGGTAAACACACTTGATGTATTTTTTGTAGAGTTACTTAAAAATAAATTTATTATAAAAGGCCGGGTAGAAAATATAAACATACTTAGAAATAAAAATAATATTACTTGAATAAGATTTGGTCAATTTTAATGCGATCAATCGTAAGTTGTGAAAACAGTTTAAGTTTTTAGGTTTTTTAAAAATAATATAAGATCTGCCCATTTTGCTAAATAACTTTAAATAAAGCTTAAATATTCTCAAAACTAGCAGAATGCCTGCAAACTGATATTTTTAATATATAATAAATTCAGACTTTTAACAAATTTAGGGAATTTTCTGAAAAAAATTATTTATCTTAACCTTTCTTTGAAGTTTATTTATTTCTTTAGTCATGCTCAAGTGATAATAGATGAAAAACCATAAAACTTTTTTTTCAAGACTTTTTTATCGTCTTTAGGGTAAGTGACTAAGTACTACAATACATCCTAACTAATGAAGAAAAATTATTTTATTAATAAATTATTAAATTTCTTAGATTTGACTTTAGATAATATTTAAGGCAGAATTATATCAATGTATTTTTATTACATTATTTTTATAGGTAGGTATATAAAATACAACAACTATCATTTATTGTAGAGTGGGTATATCAACCATTTCAAGATCATCTTAATATATGTATATTTTTTACTATATAATATTATTATTGTTAAATATTAGTACTTTAATAGGGCTATTTTTAGATAAACTTTAAGCCATTTAAAAATCCCAGGTGTATTTAATGCTATCAACTAGGTTATAAAACAGTATGTGCAGCACAACAAACTATTTTAAGGTTTAATTGAAAGTGACTTTCCAACACAATTTTAAAATAAGTTTCACTTAAATATTTGTCAAGCCTAAATAACAAAATACAAATTTACATTAGCAAAACCAGACAATTCTTGTTGCAAAAAAGTTTAATTATCTTAATCATTTAGATTTTAAAAACATTTATTAGTTATATTGCTTAACATTCACTCAATATTAACAAACCCAAAGCGCTGCAAAAAATTTTTTGACATTACTGAAAATCCGATTTATAAGTATTTTATTTAAATGACATTATTTAAAAATTTTATTTTTGAGTTAAAAACATTCTAAAGTTAAATATTTATGTTCAGTTTTTCTGATTGAATACCTCCATTATGTATTAAACCATATATACTTTCCTTGAGTTTATGGGGCTTGTGTGAAAGCAGAGCTGGGACGGACCTTCCGTAAGGAATCGATTTATTCTATTTGATCTTTGATCCATGTAAAAGAATCGTGAATCACCAATATGAATCACGATTCCTTTTTAAGGAAAAGGAATCAAACCCAGGAAATTGATTATTTATTGGATCCGAATCCGACGATCATCTTTTGGGCTTTTATACTTACAAAATGGTAAACATGATTAAATGATACTACATTGCTTCTCTTTTAACTAGGTCAAAACTTGCGATGCTAGATGATTTTATAAGGTTTTAAATTTGATTCTCAGATAACCTCGAAGCAAATTATTATCACCGGACATCTTATTGTAATTTTACAGAGAAAGTTTCATCTACAGTACCATTGTTTAATAATTTCTCTGCTTAAGAAATATAAAATGTATTAAAATAATTATATTATTGGATGACACTTGAATAGAAAATAGTTAATGTTTGATATGGTGTCCCTTAGAGCTATCCTTCAAGGATAACAAAATTAGTTAGTGACTAAGCAACCAGAACTTTAACATAAATGCAAGTAAAAATGCTCAATAATACACTCTATAAATGAAAAATACTTAATAAGAGCCCAGACAAAACACTTTGTAGTTAAAAATCACATATTAGGTGTGTTTCTTTTCATTTCTTAAGATCCTTAATAGGCAGATGTTTTAAAAATATTTTATCAATTTCAAAATCAATGTGATGCTGATTAAGAATCTTAAGTAAAATTGGAAATTTAAATGAAAGATTTAAAATGGCGGATTTTGGCATTTAAACCAATTTGCCTGTGATTTGGGAGGAGAAGGTGAGATTTAAGGCGGCTGATCAAAATTTGGAAATTAAAATCTGGAGTGAAAATTGAAATTTGAAATGGCGTATACAAATGGCGGATTTTGCATTTATCTTATATTAGAAATCGATTCCTTTTAAACTGATTCCGTATTTTTCGGATCTCTGGGGTGGAAATCGATTCTGAACTAGGATTTCAAAATAACATCCAATTAGTCCAGCTTTGCAGTATAGTGTATAATTTCTTACTAATTAACTTTACTTGCTTCCTGAATTTAAATTAAGCTTTTGTATATTACATTATTAAACGATCCTGAACACATTTATTATTCTTTTTTAAATTGACAACAACAATCATGAAACACTTCTTCTTTAAAAACATTGATATAGTAGTGTTTTTTTAACTGACGGTGATGTGGCAGAACAACTGTGTTAATCCAATCTTCTAGAGTCTTGAGGTTGAATTCTCAAGTTGAATTACATTACTTGAGTTTTTTCTTGGCTTGACCTCAAAACATTGCGATACACATCAGCGCGTCCCCCATTTTTGATTACATACTTTCACTTGGGCTTCAGCTCAACAAAGAACATCTAAATTTACGCTTCTCACGTCATCCTTGTCATCTTTCTTGCCACTAAGGGGATAATTACTTTGTTGGTGTATTGCTCAAAACTACATAAACAAGTCTAATCGTCTTGCTCTATTCTTTGATCCATAGATCTGCTGCTATTGTTATTTGTAATTGTTGTGATTATGAAGTCTTCAATGACACACAGCCGACCAATCTCAGGAGAGAAACCCCGCGAGAGTTTGGTCGCTGAATTCAAGTATGGTACCGGCGGACAATGGGACATCCAGCACCGAAACCAGACGGAGTCATCCACAAGAGCCCTCTTGATACGATCGCAAAAACAAACCGAAAACACCCTAACACCTGGTACATCGGACGTCATCTCCGAGAATTTTCCTGACACAATCGCAAAACAAAACGAAAATTTTATTGTGGGTTTTTTGGGGCGCTAATTCCAAATTTTATATCGAAAAAAAACCCCCGAACACCGGGATGCACCGAACCTGGACGTAGACGTCATCCCCTGAGAGTTTTTTGACACGATCGAAAACAAACTGGAAAATCCTTTGAGTTTTTTTGGGGGGGCTAATCAATTTCACATCGAGAACGCCCCCGTGTCTGGAAAACCTCGGATGACGTCTACATCTACGTTCGGCATCAGGTGCTCGGGGGTCGTTTCGATATAAATTTTGGATTCAGCGCCCCAAAACCCCCATAACGATTTCCCTTCTGTTTTTTACGATTTTTGTCAGGGAAAAATCTCGAAGCCGATGTCTCCGGGCCAGGTTTTGGGGACACCGGTGTTCGGGTCGTTTGTAATTGGGTTGCGCCCCAAAACCCAACGATTTTCTTCGTTTTTTTGGATTGTGTCAGAAAACCTTGAGGTGACAGTCATCCGGGGGCACCAGGTGTTCGGGGTGTTACCGGTGCCATATTTGAATACCATACCATAAAACTCCGAGACAGAGTGTTTATTTTTTTCTTCGAGTGAATTTGAAGAAGCCACCTTTACAGCAATCCCGGGGCCCCGTTCTTAATATGCATTTTTGTCACAAATCAAATTTTATTTTTATATGAAATAATACAATTTTTTAAATAATTTTGAAGCAAAGAAATAAATCATTTCGAGGGTTTTATTCCGAGTTTTGGCTGTTTGGTGCTTTTTACTAAATAAAAACTATAGTTTACATCAAACTTTTTTTTTAATTTACTAAAAACCAAATACTATTTGCAGTTATTTTTTTATTTTATTTTATTTTATTAAAGTATTCATTTTGGGAAAAATGACCCCTCGCTCTTAAAGTGTAAAAAAAATGAACAAAATTTGGGAGTATTTTAATTATTTTTAAAAAACTGATTTTTTGAAAGGGAAATGGCCCTTTTTACATAAGTAATTTTAAGGGGATTTTTTTCCTTTTTTCCGAGTTCAATGCAAAAAAAAAATGGGGCGGGTCGATTCTTTTTTCTAACCTAATGGTAGAAAACCCTTTTCTTAAATTCCCCAAAACGTGCCCGCTAATTTAAAAGGTTTTGTTTCCCTTTAAAGCAGTAGAATACGGTTCCCTAACCTTCAAATTGACAAACTTTGCCAACCTTTAGACAAAGTCCCTTTTAAAACTGCCGGTTTTGGAGTCCGATTATAGGCCTTTTACAAAAACAGTAGAATATTGGTTCCCCCTAACACTTCAAATATTGACAAACTTTTTTTCGTCATTGTCAACTTTCATTAAATTGATTTAGTCGATTTAGTTTTGTAGGATTGTAATGTGTTTTTTTCTTATTGCTTGGGGTTATATATTGGAACCCCAATAGCTTTTGAAATTATCCTGGGATATTTTGTATAAATTTTTGCAGTCTGGCTAAACAATATTTTTTTTGGGTTTTTCCAAAATCGTAAAAAAAAAAAAATTCTTTGTGAATAGCATTAGTGATTATATTTAATTTCAAGAGTAACGAGTTCTTTCCGGTCTGATAAATATAGCAATTTTATTTATTTAAATAAAACCTGCCCCTTTTTAAATTTTCAAAACAATATAAATTTCAAAAAGTCAAGTTTAACCAGTTTTGCAAACTTCTAAAATACCCCTAAAAATACAATATTACCCCCCCGTTACAGGGGTTTCCGAGAAAAAAATACATTTTTGGTTTTTCTTTTCCAAACAAACATAAAATTTTAGGATTCTACCCTTCGGAAATAAAATTTAGTGATTTCCCCCTGTTAGTCAGTAGTAAATGGGCGATTCCCATTGCATACCCCAGAAACCACTTAACATACCCCCCATTTATATTTATTAAAAAATAATTAGAATACTTTGAAATTTCGTACTAATCTAATACCATTATAGGGGAAACGATAACGAAGGTATAATAGGAAAAAACGTTGAAATATTTTATCTTATATACACACGGCGGCCCTCAGGCCGGAAGTTAGCCTGGCTCACTACCGTGCGCTTAGGAACCTACTAAATAACACTTACAAAAAAAAACTCATAACTCTAGAAGTTAACTATTTGTGATAATTTATTTTTAAGAACAACAAAGAAATACCTACATAAAACAATATTTATTTTAGCTTAAATAAAAAAAAAATAATTTAAAAGTTATAATATGCTGTCAATTCTTTTCCCCTTATTGGTGAAAAAAAAAGTCTCACTTTTTTTTTTTGGCCATTTTCCCAAAACATGTTTGTTTAGTTATACACTTTTTCTCTAGGGTGATGATATGTAAAGCATCAAAAACACAAAAATAGATATCAAAAATATACCTGCACATAAATGATATCCCATTTTCAGAATATGTTCTACTGAATTCCCCATTTAAATAAAACTGCTTTTTTTATTTTTAATTTTTTTTACTAATCTCCCCCAAAACCCGGGGGCCAGAACTAAATATTTTTTTAAACCCAATAAAAACCCCAAACTTATTTAATTTAGCTTTAAATGTTTTTTTTTATAAATCTAAAATTTAAAAATAATATTTTTTTTTGAAATTTCTAATTTTAATCTGGGTTTTCATCTAGAGGGGGTTAGGCAAACGCAAATAGAATCGAAAAATTGTAGGGTGCGATATCTACGTTCCCAGCTTCTTAATATGCATAAAACTAACAGGGAAAAAAATAGGATAATTTTGAAAATTTAACTGTTAATTTAAAAGTAATATATAAAACCTTTTTTAAAATTTAAAATTATTAATCCAATATAGCCTTTTTTTAAGGCCTATTGAAATCTAATGAAACCAGAAATGGCTGGCTTACGTCGAAAATTTTTAAATGATTTTATATCAGTTCACGTTTCGCTTCCCCTTGCAACAAATATTACAGGCAACGTGACCGTGGGCTAACCAGCACATTTAAGATTTATTCTTTATGTGTAATATCTACTTTAACATTATTTATTGATCCCAAACTTCAGGGAAAAACCTAAAAATACAAAAAAAATATATATATATATATATATATATATATATATATATATATATATATTTTATATATATAAAAATTTAAAAAAAATAGAAAAAAAGACTTTAATTTAAAAAAAGATTTGGGGAAAAAAAATTGGGAGTGGGAGGTTTTAAGGGGGGAAAACTGGCCTGAGGTTGGGAAACCCTTTTAAATTTTCGTTAGCTTCTATATTATACTCTTCCCCACTACAAACAGAATAATTTTTTTAGTAGACTAACAAAAAAAACTATTCTATTTTAAAGTTCCTACCAAAGTGGGTAAAATTAAAACAGGCCTAAAGAAGAAAAAGGAAAGCATCAAAACAAGACGAACAATATATTAATAAAACTAAGAAAGAACAACCCAGACATTTTGAAATACAATACTTTTCTTTAATGAACTTTTTTTGTTGAGAACCGCGAACACGTTCTTATGTAAAAGTGGGAGCCTGTCTGGAGACAAGGATAGAAAGATAACTGGTGGAGTGTTTAAACAGAAAAGGATAGATGTTGGTTTGGTGGAAGGTTGGGAGTGAGATGGAACATGGTTGAACAGTTATTTAAACCCAAGAAAAGAATACCAAAGAGGCAATGGCAGAAGGTCTGTTCTTATACATCGATTTTAAATTAAATTACCAGGTACCTTGGGAAAAGTTGTTAATGGTTAGTATTAATATATATATGAATGAATGCTAAAATCTGAGAAAACTTTAAAAAGACCAAAAAGTCTGACATTTTAAAACAAAAAAAATTTAAACTTTTAAAAAAAAAATTCAATTTCCCAGAAAAAACTTATACAAAAACGATTTATTAAATTCTTTTAATAAAAGAAAGAGGAAAAGCAGCCAACAACCACTACTCATCAGGTGCTGACGTCAATAAACCCCAAATTTAATTTATTCTGTGTAATTTAAAGAGATATTCATATATTGTGCTGGGGTTTTTTTGATTTTTACTGTTCTGTTCATGGTATTGTTTTCTAAGTAATATAGAATTTCTAAGAAATGTTTTTTTTTTTATAAGAAGCAGCTCTATCCAAAGACCCTAACACCCCGTCTATCATGGGGACCAGTGTTAATATAGTTTGGATAAAGCACAAGGGAATTTTTGAAAAATTTAAAACTCTTGTGGGAGGAAAAATTGACCTTTAGATTTCTTGACTTTTGGGGCCAAAATACACATGGAAATCCATAAGAAAAATTTTATATTTAATATTAGAGGCCCTGGGAGTTGATGAGGGCCTTTTTGGGGAGAACCCCCATTGACAGTCTTGAGTTTTTTTACCCATTTTAATGTTAAAGTGTTAAAAATGTTGATTAATTATAGGTTGGCTGTCAATAAAAGGTAAAGAACAAAAAAAGGTTATGTTTTTTTCCCAGAGGTTTGAGAAATAGGGAGGTTCAAATTTAGATATATTTGGTTTGTGATTGACTGAACTAGAATTAGGGATTGGGGGCCGTGAAAGGTAATAATGTTTTCTGAATATTCCCTTCTAAAAAGAAATTATACTAGACTCTCCAAAAGAATTGTCTATCATAATCCCCCGGGAAGTTTAAGTTTCTTTCCGTAGTCAGGATGAGTTAATTGAATCCCTCTAGTTTTCATACCCAATATAGTTGATTTTTTTTTTTGAGAGGGATGATAGGATCGGAAATTTTAGGGAACCTATTGGAACAAAAAGGGTTTCTGTACCAAATGGTTTTAAGAATATTGTCGTTCGTTCTCTTGACTGCATGTCAAAAGGGTGGCGGTTAGTTTCCTCTTCTACTGGGGAATTGAAAAATGTGGTATGAGTTGAAAGTTCTAATTTAATTCGGGCAGAAGGCAGGCTAAGATAAGATCGTCAACATATTTTAAAAAAAAGGTATGTGAAAAGAATATAATCAAGGCAATCCCTAACAAGTGCCCAAACATAGTTAACTAAAATGGGGAAATAGTAGATCCCTTTGGGGGGGTGCCAAATATTTGTTTGTAATATATATTATTAAAAATTGTACATTGAATAAAAATAAACTGCAAATCTCCTAAAACCCCTCTCAAACGTTAAATTACAAAAACTGTGAGATATGGTCCCATTTATTTCTTAAACTATTAGTTATTGTTTCAAGTGGGAAAAATTAAAAGAGGAGGAGACCACGTCAGCTTACAATAATATAAATTGTTAGGTAACTGAAAATTAACAAATTGGCCAAGAAAGAGTCTCTAACATAAAATCATTATTAGGATTGTAGTAGATGTTAGTATTTTTGTAACGTAAGATGAATGTCGTTGGGACTGTTTATTAAAAAAAACTATGGTCCATACTTAATGTTGGTGAATTTTAGGAAGAGCAAAACCTAGGTGCACTGTGTTTTTATGAATTAATTTAGAGGCCCCAGTTTCTCTTAAACCTCCATCTTTAGAGACTTCAATATTATTTCCACTTGTTGCAGTGTAGGGAGGATACTATTTTAATTTTGTAATAAGTAGAGCCCCCGAGAAGCTTTTGGCTTTTCTTCGAGTAACTTTCTTGCAACTTGAGGTTTATTGCTTTATCACTACGTAAATGTACAATTTTGAATTCCAAGAATAGTTTACATTGATTTAATATATTATTCAAAAAGGCCTTTGAACTTGATTTTTATAAAAAGTTAGTAAGAAATGTATATCCAAACAATCTCTCTGAGCCCCCAATTGTTAATATATTCTCTAAAACTGCAAGTAAAATGTGTGATATTAACTCCCTCGGTAGGGGGACATAAGCCAAATTTTTCCAGGAGTAAGTTTTACAAAGGTGGGAAACTATTAGTAGATTTTTTGTTAAGTTTCTTTTTTTTTAATTTATATTTGATAGTTTTAGAATTAAATATTTATATTAGATGTTTTTGATAGATGAAAGTTTTGTTGTAGTGTATTTTGTTTTATCAAATCATTAATAAAATTAGTAGCTAAAAGATAATTCAGATACTATTTCCGAGATGTTGTTTTTTAATTGAGAAAGCCCAGAAAAAAGGGTTTCTTTATCTCCAAATTTAGAATATTCTTCCTTAACCTGTTATTAAAGTTTAAAAACCTGTTTCCTTTGGTTCCCTTGAGGTGTAAAAATATTTATGGTGATGTGCCATGTAATATGTTTTAAACAATGCTTCCCTTTTGCAGTCAGAAGGAAACTCTTCCCATCCCTCATAGGCCTGTTTAAAAAAATTCAGCTTTCAGCAACCTCACAGTGTGCTTTTTGTTGTTCAATGTCAGAAAAACCCCATGTCTAAATTTAAATTAAGAGAAGGATAGATCACGACCGTCTAGTTAAAAAGAAGATTCGGGAGTGCAGTCTTGGGGAAAATTGCCCTTGAGGTTAAAAAAACCCTTTATTGTCGGCGCTTCGTGTATATTTATACTCTTCCTCAGGGGCTCACTCAAAACAGAAAGGGCCGAGACTAACAACTCATTCCATTTTAGTTCCTTACCAAAGGGGGGTTTAAATTATAAAACAGCTTAAAGATGAACAGAAAAAACCCATTCAAAAAAAAAAACGAACAATATTATTACACTAAAAAAATAAGAACAACTGTTTTTTTTGAAACAAAGTAAAAACTTTTCACATTTTAATTTTTCGTTGAGAAACCACCGGGAAAACGTTCTTATGTTTAAAAGTAAGGTTAGCTCTTGGACAAGGATAGGGGGATAATTGGGAGTTGTTCCAGAACAGAAAAGGATAGATGTTGGTTTGGTGGAAGGTTAGATGAGATGGAGACATGGTTGAAATAAAGAAAAGAAATCAAAACAAATATATTAACACTGGTCACATGATAGACTGGGGTAGTGCTGAGATCTTGATAGAGCTCTTCTTATAAAAGAACATTCTTAGAATGGCCCCCTATTTACTTAGAAAAATACCTTTTAAAATAGAATAGTTAGTTGTTAGTCTACTACTAGTCCTTCTGTTTTTTGTAGTGAGTCCCCCGGGAAAAGTATAATATACACGAAAGCCAATTTAAAGGTTTTCTTTAAACCCCAGGCCAGTTTCCCAAAAACTCACCCCCAATATTTTCGAATCTTTTTTATATATATATATATATATATATATATATATATATATATATATATATATATATATATATATATATATATATATATATATATATATATATATATATATATATATATATTATATATATATTATAAAAATATATATATTTTATATATAAAAATAAAATTATTATATAAATAAAATAATTATTATTATTATATTATATATTAATAAATATTATATATTATATTAATAATATTATATTATATTATTAAAATATATATATATATATATATATATATATATATATGACTATTAAATATATATATATATATATATATATATATATATATATAAAGTTATCCAAATTAAGTGTCCACCATTGGTAACTTTGTTATTAGTGAAAATACAAAAGTTGTTTAAATTAGCAAACTAGTAGCATTTTTAACGCTGGTAAAATGAAAATAAAAAAACAATTGAGAATCGTTATTTTGATTTTTTCAGTAAAATAACATTTTTTAATAAAAACCCCCGTATATTATATTTTTTTCTGTTAAAACATCAAATTTTAAACAAAAAAGTTTATAATGACTTTTCTCCTAGGTTACAAATTGTTGAAGTTATGGCCCCCAATCTGAAACAATTAAATTGTATCGACAAACTTTATTTTCAACATCAACTCATTATCTTACAAAATAAAATTACATATTTTTTTTTTAAAAAAAAGATGCTCGAAAACACCACCTTGTTCTTCAAAACATTTTTGGGCACGTTTTTCAACTGCTCGAATTGTCTTAAGTATGGTCCTACCATCTATCTGGGTTATCTTTTCCCTAACTGCAGTCTTTAAAGCGTCAACGTTATCGTACCTTCGTTTGTAAATTTGGTTCTTTAAGTAACCCCATAAGAAGTAATCAAGTGGGGTTAGATCTGGTGATCTGGAAGGCCACTGGATTGGGCCATTTGTTCCTATCCACTGATCATTAAAAGTAGTACTTAGAAAATGATAAGTACTTCTGGAGTTGTGGGCAGGTGCGCCATCTTGCTGAAAATGCAGATGATGTCTACTTATAAGATCCAATTCGCCTAAGAAATTATTTAGAATTTCTGTCATAAATTCCACATATCTTTGACCAGTTAGGGTGCCCTCATAAAAGAACGGACCAACAATTTTTGATCCAATTATACCGCACCAAACGTTGAAACTGAAACGGACTTGTGGACCTCTTGGATGTACTAACAAAAGATTTTCTTTTGACCAAGAATGGTGTTTTTTTATTAAACATTCCAGAATTTGAGAAATTTGATTTACCTGTCCATAAAATGTAGCGAAAGTTATTTATATTTTGGCCACAGAAGTTAAGATACCAATGGCAAAAAACAAGTCTTGCCAAAAGCGTTTGAACTGGTCGGTACTTATACGGAATAAATTTGTACTTTTTTAAAATCCTTTGAACAGTACCATAACTGAAATTAGAGTCCTTGAGAATATCTGGTATTGAATTCTCACGATAAGCTTCGAAATATCCAATAACTGCAATTTCCGTGGCCTCGCTTATTGTGAATTCTTTTTTGCCCTTGTTTTAGCAAAAACATTTTCGTTGCCCCCAAATTTTCGATAAAGTCTCAGAAAATATCGTTCATACGGTTGAATGCGAGCCGGATATAATTCACTGTATTCTCTTGCTCTCAAGGAGGATTTTCTGCACACTAAATAGCATTCTAACATATCACACTTTTCTTCATGAGAGAACATTTTTCTTTAAATTAATGACTGAAACAATAAAGCTTATAAACAAATATTTGACAAACACACTAATGTTTGACATTATTTGATTTTATCATTGTTTTCCAAAGCCTTCTTGTTGCGAATATGTCCAGTTTAGCAATTTGTCGCTGTCAAATGTCAATGCTGTCAAATAGAAAATTCCATGTTGTTTTCATTTTTCATAGCCGTCTTAATATTTTAATACTGCAAATAATTAAAATTATTTATCGTTTTTTTGACTTTATTTTTGACTCTAGCGAAAAAGTCATTATAAACTTTTTTGTTTAAAATTTGATGTTTTAACAGAAAAAAATATAATATACAGGGGTTTCCATTTAAAAAAATGTTATTTTACTGAAAAACTCAAAAATACTTTTCTCAATTGTTTTTTTCTATTTCTCCTTTTTACCAGCGTTAAAAATGCTACTATTTTGCTAATTTAAACAACTTTGTATTTTCACTAATAACAAAGTTACCAATGGTGGACACTTAATTTGGATAACCCTGTATATATATATATATATATTTATATATATTATATATATATATATATATATATATATATATATATAATATATATATATATATATATATATATATATATATATATACCAGGCTAACACCGAAATGAATTTCAATTTCGGCTTTTGTCTAACCTATTTTTAGTCAAACCTAGAACTTCCTAACTTTTCAGTTAAACGTCGAAAGTAAAATAATCTGTTTTGGGCTTTGCCTAGTCGATTCTAGAAGCGACTGGCAGACTCGGTCAAACGTCAACTGTACTGTAACACGTTTAAATAAGTTTTATACTTTACTTACTTGTGGTTAGTTGTGGTTAGTTTTGGTTAGTTTTGGTTAGTTGTGGTGAGTTGTAAATGTAAGATAGCTGACGTATTGTGCAATTCTAATAATGTCATATTGCCTCACCATGTCTGAATAAAGACATTTTTTTTTTAATTTTAACTATGGCAATATAAGAACAATAAATATTAAAATTTAAAAAACCCGTTTTATTACATCTAATTTAACAAACTAAGACTTTCTAATACCTAATTGAAGTTTGACTGGACAAACCCCGATTTCATTAAAATGAGTTTTGACGTTTGTCTGACCAAATTAGTTTCTCCTAGGTTTATATATATATATATATATATATATATATATATATATATATATATATATATATATATATATATATATATATATATATATATATATATATATATATATATATATATATATATATATATATATATATATATATATATATATATATATATATTATATATATATATATATATATATATATTATATATATATATATATATATTATATATATTATATATATATATATATATAATAAAATATATATATATATATATATATAATAATATATATAATAATAATAATAATAATAATATATATATATATATATATATATATATATTATCTATATATATATATATATATCTATATATATAATATATATATTATATATATATATATATATATATATATATATATATATATATATATTATATATATATACAGGGTTATCAAATTAAGTGTCCACCATTGGTAACTTTGTTATTAGTAAAAATAGTTGTTTAAATTAGCAGACTACTCGCATTTTTAACGCTTAAAAATAAGAAATAAAAAAAAAAATTGAGAATCGTTATTTTTTGGTTTCAGTAAAATAAAAATTTTTTTAATGGAAACCCTGTATATTATATTTTTTCTGTTAAAACATCAAATTCTAAACAAAAAAGTTTATAATGACTTTTCTCCTAGGTTACAAATTGTTAAAGTTATGGCCCTCAATCTGAAACAATTAAATTGTATCGACAAACTTTATTTTCAACATCAACTCATAATCTTACAAACTAAAATAACAATTTTTTTAAAGAAGATGCTCGAAAACACCACCTTGTTCTTCAAAACATTTTTGGGCACGTTTTTTCAACTGCTCGAACTGTCTTAAGTATGGTCCAACATCTATCTGGGTTATCTTTTTCCTAACTGCAGTCTTTAAAGCGTCGACGTTATCGTACCTTCGCTTGTAAATTTGGTTCTTTAAGTAACCCCACAAGAAGTAATCAAGTGGGGTTAGATCTGGTGATCTGGGAGGCCACTGGATTGGGCCATTTGTTCCTATCCACTGATCATTAAAAGTAGTACTTAGAAAATAATAAGTACCTCTGGAGTTGTGGGCAGGTGCGCCATGTTGCTGAAAATGCAGATGATGTCTACTTATAAGATCCAATTAGTCTAAGAAATTATTCAGAATTTCTGTCATAAATTCCACATATTTTTCACTAGTTAGGGTGCCCTCATAAAAGAACGGACCAACAATTTTTGAACCATTTATACCGCACCAAACGTTGAAACTGAAACGGACTTGTGGACCTCTTGGATGTACTAACAAAATATTTTCTCTTGACCAATAATGGTGGTTTTTTCTATTAAACATTCCAGAATTTGAGAAATTTGATTCATCTGTCCATAAAATGTAGCGAAAGTTATTTATATTTTGGCGACAGAAGTTAATATACCAATGGCAAAAAACAAGTCTTTTCTCTGGATCCCTCGCCAAAAGCGTTTGAACTGGTCGATACTTATACGGAATAAATTTGTACTTTTTTAAAATCCTTTAAACAGTACCATAACTGAAATTAGAGTCCTTGAGAATATCTGGTATTGAATTCTCACGATAAGCTTCGAAATATCCAATAACTGCAATTTCCGTGGCCTGGCTTATTGTGAATTCTTTTTTTGTCCTTGTTTTTGCAAAAACATTTTCGTTGCCCCTAAATTTTCGATAAAGTCTCAGAAAATATCGTTCATACGGTTGAATGCGAGCGGGATATAATTCACTGTAGTATTCTCTTGCTCTCAAGGAGGATTTTCTGCACACTAAATAGCATTCTAACACATCACACTTTTCTTCATGAGAGAACATTTTTCTTTAAATTAATGATTGACACAATAAAGCTTATAAACAAGTATTGTTTATAAGCTTTAAGTTTATAAGCAACACACTAATGTTTGACATTATTTGATTTTATCATTGTTTTCCAAAGACTTCTAGTTGCGAGTATGTCCAGTTTAGCAATTTGTCGCTTATCTTAATGCTGTCAAATCGCGAAGGCCATGTTGTTTTCATAGCCGTCTTAATATTTTAATACTGCAAATAATTAAACATATTTATCGTTATTTTGACTTTATTTTTGACTATAGCGGAAAAGTCATAATAAACTTTTTGTTTAAAATTTGATGTTTTAACAGAAAACAATATAATATACAGGGGTTTCCATTTAAAAAAAATGTTATTTTACTGAAAAACTCAAAAATACGTTTCTCAATTGTTTTTTTCTATTTCTCCTTTTTACCAGCGTTAAAAATGCTACTAGTTTGCTAATTTAAACATCTTTGTATTTTCACTAATAACAAAGTTACCAATGGTGGACACTTAATTTGGATAACCCTGTATTTATATATATATATATATATATATATATATATATATATATATATATATATATATATATATATATATATATATATATATATATATATTTATTATATATATACATTACAAACACAACAGAAAAAATTAACAATTGAAACATATCAAAGTATAATTACCGAATATCTTTCTTAAAATAATAATATGTCTTATAGTCCAAAAAACGAAGCTAAAAAAGTGCTAAACATGGCATTTTTTTCAAAATGCATAGATATACATGAAAAATTGAGATTAAGCTTAACTTACCCTTTTCTTTAAAATCTATATTATGACTATGGGTGCTCTTCTTTTCTTAGGGGTGAAAACTACCCTTTATTGCTAAAAATTATACATTAAAGCTTAAGTTAAGTAAAATTTGACTTAAATAAATTAAAAGGTAGTATTTTGTTTCTTTAAAACACTATTTAAAATATTTTTTAAAAAGAAAATATTTCATTTTTTCAAACATTATTTCATATATTTTAACCCTTGAAAATCCACCCTTATTATGACTTATTAAAAAAATTATTTACCCCAAAAAAATATTATCACAAAGTTGTAATTAAAAAATGTGAATGCTCAAAAGTATTACTTATTTATTCTTGTAATTTTTCAATCCTTAAAAACTCACCCCTTACAGTATTATAATACAAAAAGTACATAACCGCGGTTTTTTTTTTAAATGTATCGAATCGCTTTTGGAAAATATTGGTTTTTTAGGCATATCTCCTTCAGTTTTTGTGATAAAAAGTTCTTAAAAAACCATTTTGGTGGTTTTTTTAAAACCTTTAAAATCCTATATTTTAAAACTGTTTAAAACCCTTACTCTTTTAAAGGGGTGTATTTAAAGGGCTGGAACAAGGTAGTGCTCGTCCCTACACATGCTCTTTAAACGTTTATATTGCGCCTAATTTCGGTCATACAGTAAATTAAAACAAAAAAACAAAACATTCGTAATTCACAAAGCTACAATTTGATACCCAAGTAATTTTTACGTATCTCCCTTAGCTTTCGATTTATTTTCAAAAAAATGTAATTTTTTATAAAAATTCTGAAATTTGATTTTCACTTGCAGCTCCATTTTTTTTTAATTCAGCAATTTTTTTTTTGGTATGATGGCTACGACTCATTGTAATTAGGGTGGTAATTAGGGGGTTGATTCTAAGATTTTTGCACTCAAAAAAATTGGTTTAACCTTATTTTAATCATAACTCACTCAACTTTAAAGATACATACCCTTTTTTAAAAAAAAGGTCTTTGCAAATGCTTTAAAAGAGTTATAATAAGTTTTCCTCGAAAAATTCGTAGATTTTGCATTATTTGCCTTTGAAACTCTGAAATTTTGTGTTTGATGAATAACAGCTAACTTTTAACAAACCACAACTTGGTTTGTATTGGTCCCACAGCAATTACAAAAAAAAATATTTATTTTTTTAAAAGCTACAATTTTGTTACTTACAGTTTTTTGATAAAGTGCATACTTATCGAGTTATTTGTAAAAAACCGATTAAAAACGTTAATTATATCGACGAAAAACTGCGACTTTCGATCGCGAATAACTCGAAAAGTATGCATTTTACAAAAGAAAACTAGAGAACATTTTTGGCCTAAAAATCATTTTTCTATCGATTCCTGTGGTTAAAATATAAAAAAATTCCACCCCGAGATGGTTTGGCAGCCACCCTCAAGGTAAATGCGCCCTTCGGCATGATATATATTTTCATTTTTGGACTATTCCCTACCTACTGTCAATGTTTCAAGTCATTCTATGCATTTTGAAAAAATTGCGAGGCTAAATGGTCCGTTTCCTGGACTATTAGATTTATATCTACAACGAAGTAGACGTTCATTTGTTTTAATATTTTTGGTAAATAATGTTTCTTATAACCTAATTAGAGGTTCAGTTTGGTGAAGTACTGGATTTGCCTAAAACGGGTAGTTTTTTTTTTGGTGCATTTAATAACGAGTTAGAGGACCTTTCACGAACTTAAACACTTTTTTTACACTTTAGATTTGTTACTTACGTGTAGAATATCAAATTTTAGGTTTTTGTCCATGTTTTGGCAATTTCCTTGCTTAATAGTTCAGAAATTATTTTTTTTAAGTACGACTTTTTACAATATCTGCAAAAATTTTGGAAGGTATGGTATTTACAAAGCATAAGAAAATGGAAGAAAAACAGCCAAAATCATAGTAATTAATGCATATGTTTTAAACAAGTAACAAATAATCTTAGAATTTCCTTAGGCCTTATTAAAAATGATAGGGAGTTTCATAAAATTTATCAACTTAAATATTAAAAAAAAATCTTGCATTCATAAAACAGTAAATTGGTGCATAATTTAATTTTTTTTTATATAATCAACCAAGATTCTTCACAAAATGTTATGAAATTGTGACATTCATTTAATTAATAAGGGAATGTTAAACTAACAAATCCGTTTTTATTAAGCAGAAAACAATCCTTAACGAACTCAACCTTTTAAAAAAGTTTCCCATTAAAACCACACCAAATTTCTGGCTTTGGCAATATAGAGCTCCTGTATAAAAATCAGCAATTGTCAAAGATTACTTTGCGTCATACAAATTGTTAGATGGGTAATAATAAACTTAATAGTGGCCGCCTATTTAGACCTCAGTGCATTATTTTTAAGGGATTCAACATTACTCAGTGGCGGCTCGTGGGTTAAAAAGTAAGGGGTTGCAATTCTAATGGTTCTTTAAAAAAATAAATAAATTACCACAACTCATGAAAATAAATAGACATACAAAAACTGTAATAAAAACCAAATGGCTATGTTACACATATAACCAAAATAACAAATTATACTGCAATAAATCGTAAATCAGCCTGCGAGATAAATAAAGGTTCGCACTCGAACTGCAAACCGCATGCCACTTATGATGAGAGTAAATTCAGCGCCCAATGCCAAGATAAGCAACTCCATATACTTACGCGTACTCGTGATGAATCCAATTGGGTTTGCAGGCATCGGCTTCGAGGATGCGACGCGACGCGCGATTATATTAATAATATTTTAGCAAAAGCAGTCAAGATTTTTTAATAATTTGGCTGTTATTTCCAGATAATATAAATACAGATTTTCGAATAAATTTTTAAAAAATCTCTAACTATGTAATGATTAATATATAGTATATATATATATATATATATATATATATATATATATATATATATATATATATATATATATATATATATATATATATATATATATATATATATATATATATATATATATATATATTATATTAAATTTTTAAGTTTAAAAAATTTTTAAATTACCTTTTCCTAAAATATCATTAATTTAATTGCGCGTCGCGTCATCCTCGAAGCCGATCTATACAAGGATGGTTGCTATCAAAATGCAAACCCAATTGGATTCATCACGAGCTAATAGTATGGAAGTTCCATCTTGGATTGGAGGTACTCTCATCATAACGCATGCGGTTTCAGGGTGCAAAACTATTTATCTCGCAACTATTTATTTAGCGTATAATTTTTATTTTGTTATATGTGTAACATACCATTTGTTTTTACAGTTTTTGTATGTCTATTTTCATGAATTGTGGTAATTTATTTTTTTTTAAAGAACCATTAAATTGCAACCCCTAACCCCGATCCGCCACGATTTGAAATCGCCAAAAAATGCACTGAATCGGCCCTGTTAAGTTTGTTTTATTACCCATCTACAATTTGTAACAATAATCTTTGACAATTGCTGATTTTAAGGAGTTAGAAAGTAGTTTGGTTTATAGACTTTTAAAAGGTTGAGTTCGTTAAGAATTTTTTTCTTAATAAAACGGATTTTTAGTTTAACATTCCTTATTAATTAAATGAATGTCAGAATTTCATGCGTGAAGAATGTTGGTTGATTATAAAAAAAATTAAATTATCATTTTTTTATGAATGGAAGATTTTTTATTTAAGTTGATAAATTAAGAAACTCCTGTTATTTTTAATAAGGCCTAAGAAAATTCTAAGATTTTTGTTATTGTTTAAAAATATGCATTATTTACTTTGATTTTGTTTGTTTTTCTTCCATTTTATGCTCTTACATCCTTCAAAATTTTGCAATTTAAAGTTCAAAAATATTTCTAAAAAACGGAAATTGCCAAACAGGGAACAAAAACTAAAATTTATTCACGTAAAGAACAAGTGTTAAAGTGTTTGTTAGTGAAAGATCCTCTATCGATTAAATATAAAAAACGCCCCTTTAGGCAAATCGTACTTCACACAACTCTAATTAGGTTATCAAAGCATTATTTACCAAAAATTAAAACAAATGAACGTCTACTTCGTTGTAGATATAGTCTAATAGTCCAGGAAAGCATTTAGCATTTTCAAAATGCATGGGGCGAAAGACGTAGAGGGAATAGTCCAAAAATGAAAATCTATATCATGCCGAAGGGCGCATTCCCTGAGTTGCCAATGGGGGTGGTTTTTTATATATTTTAACCACAGGGATCGATAGAAAAATGAGTTTTAGGCCAAAATTTCTCTAGTTTTCTTTTGTAAAATGCATACTTTTTCGAGAGTTATTCGCGATCGAATCGTTTTTCGTCATTAATTAACGTTTTTAACGGTTTTTGAAATAACTCGATAAGTATGCCTTTAAAAACTGTAAATAACAAAATTGTGGCTTTTAAAAAATAAATATTTTTTTGTGACTGTGGGAATTAATACAAACCAGTTTGTTTTAAAGTTAGCTATATTCATTCCACAAAATTTCAGGTTTCAAAGGCAAAAATTGAAAATTTTTTCGAGCAAACTTTATTATATCTCACGCATTTGCAAAGACCTTTTTTTAAAGAATATGTATGTTTAAAGTTGAGTGAGAATGATTAAAATAAGGTTAGACCAATTTTTGTAATGCAAAATCTTAAATCAATAATTCCACTCTAATTTAATAAGTCGTAGCTCTTTTTCAGTTTTCTTTACTATCATAAATACATTTTAAAATTTAACCGATTTAAATTGCTGAATTAAAAAAAAAATGGAGCTGCAAGTGAAAATCAAATTTCAGAATTTTACTAAAAAATTACATTTTTTTGAAAATAACTCGAAAACCAAGGGAGATACGTAAAAATTACTTGGGTATCAAGTTTTTCTGTTTTAATTTAGTGTATGACCGAAATTAGGCGAAATATAAACGTTTAAAAAGCGTGTGTAGGGACGAGCACTACCTTGTTTCAGCCCTTTAAATACATCCCTTTAAGAGAGTAAGGGTTTTAAACAGTCTTAATACATAGGATTTTATAGGTTTTAAAAAAACCACCAAAATGGTTTTTTAAGAACTTTTTATCACAAAAACTGAAATAGTTATGCCTAAAAAACCAATATTTTCTAAAAGCGATTCGATGCATTTAAAAAAAAACCGCGGTTCTGTACTTTTTGGATTATAATACTGTAAGGGGTGAGTTTTTAAGTATTGAAAAATTACAAGAATAAATAAGTAATACTTTTAAGCAGTCACATTTTTTAATTACAACTTTGTGTTAATATTTTTTTGGGTAAATATTTTTTTTAATAAGTCATAATAAGGGTGGTATCTATGGTATCTATGGTATCTATGCATTTTCAAGGGTTAAAATATATAAAATAATGTTTGAAAAAAATATATTTTTTTAAATTTATATCCGCTTAATTTTTGGTGAGTTTTTGCAATAAGGGGTAATTTTCATCCCTAAAATATAAAAAGCTACCTTTAGCATATTGGAGATTTTGAGGAGGAGGGTAAGTTAAGCTTTATCCCAAATTTTTATGCAAAACACTGTGATTTAATATTAATTTTTAGGGTAAATATGTTTTTTTTAATCATAATAGAGGTTGATTTTTAAGGGTTTAAAAATTTTAAATAATGTTTCAAAGAAACAAAACACTACCTTTTTAATTTATTTAAGACAAATTTTACTGAACTTAAGCTTTAATGTATAATTTTTAGCAATAAAGGGTAGTTTTCATCCCTAAGAAAAGAAGAGCACTCATAGCCATAATATAGATTTTAAAGAGAAGGGTAAGAGCTTAATCTCAATTTTTCATGTATATCTATGCATTTTGAAAAAATTGCCATGTTTTGCACTTTTTTAGCTTCGTTTTTTGGACTTTAAAACATATTATTATTTTAAGACAATGGTCCGCCTTTAAGAAAGATATTCGGTAATTATACTTTTATATGTTTTAATTGTTAATTTTTTCTGTTGTGTTTGATATGTTAATATTTTATGAAATGTTTAGTCGGTTTTAAGCTAAAAAATGCGTAACTTGTAAGCAAATTTGTTTTTTTTTAATTATCTTGTAAACTAGAACGGTGCGGTGGTAGACAGACAAACAAAAATAGCAGACCAATCAACAGTCAGTTACACCAGTATGTAGACAAACTTACAGAAAGGCAGACATATAACAACGAAAATAAGAAAACGTCCTTATCATATCACACTTTAACCCATTAGCGCCCAGCGTTCAGTTATAATATAGATAACACCTCGGACAACACTGATGAGGATGACGTGCTATTAGCGCAGTTGATTGCTAGAGGTGTGCCAACGGCAGGCTTATTACCACCAAAAAGAAAAATAATGTGCAAGACTGAAAAAAAATCAACAGACTGGAAAAAAAAATTGCTCCAGTATATCCAGCATAACATAGGACAAAATATAGCAGATAATAAGTTTGATGCCCTAAAAGCGGCATTAGCGGACGCAATACCGGTAGAAATTTTTGAAGATTTTTTTGATGAAAATGTATGTATATAATACGATTATAGAGCAAACCATAAAATATGCAAAAACTCAGGAAAATAAGCAACATTTTATAATAAAATTGGACGAGATTAAGATTTTTCTTGGAAAAACAATTGGTGCGTGATAGTATGAGTCGCAATGCATATTTAAAAATAAAATTTCTTATTCATTTGCGGTTAATTCTAAGGCTAATGAAAACAAAAACAATAAAACTTTTAATATAAGTACATTTTTTTAAATGGTAAACATTCGGCAGTAAGTGCAATATTACATTATGTACCAATTGTTTTTCTAAATACCAAAAAAAAATAATTATTAAAAAAGTTTAGTTTTTGCATCTTTAGTGTTTTTTTATTTATATGTTAAAAAATAAAAATAACTTGAACTGTTTTATTTTTTTAGAAATAATTATTTTTATTTTTTAACTTACAAAAATACTTTTATGCTCCCAGCGTCATACTTGTCAACGTCAACTTTGGCAACCACTATCACGTTATAGAAATTCTAAAATATAACGTATCCAATTTCTCCAAAAAATAAATTTAAAAAAAAATAATTTGGGCGTTAACGGGTTGATATGTAAAGTTTTAAAGAAATCTAAAATATTAATTGTTTAACGATGACATTCCTTTTTTATAAAATAAATAAACAAATGTAGTATTTTGGCAGGTATATAATTTTTTACGATATGTTAAACAGATTCGTCATACAAAACACATTTTTATGTATCTACCTTTTATTTAAACTACTATTTTATTTTTAAAGCGCAATAATTTATTATTCTCATGTTTTAGTGTTTTACTCGATTAACGCAAGTAATATTTCTCCCGTATACCCATTAGTTTTCAATGTTTAATCTAAATGAAAGCGGAAACATCAATTTTAATCTTTCATTTTTATCTTTACCACTAAAATGATATCTGCAGGTGTTGATCCTAATAATTACAATATTACAAGAGCACATTCCTCGATATAGCAGCCATGCGACATTCTGAAATGGACAATTTCCTATGGACTTACATACCAATGCATATGCAAAGTAGGAACTTACAAAATGGCGAGAAAATTACAAGGATGTAGCGTGTTTCCGCCATATAAATATTAAAATTAAGTTTATGTCGATGTTATTACACCAAACAGAAAACAGGTCTTCGTAGTAATTACATAGTTATACATGAGATTTGCATAAAATATTTTAAATATTGCAAATAGGCATGTCGAAAACAAAATATAACTTTCATATTTTAAGGTGGTTACTTAGCGCTGTAATGATTACATTGCTTTTTTATTTGTGATACGCATACCATGTAAAATAATTTAGATGTTGCTTGGATCAGTTATGTTAATATAGCGTTTTGTTAATCGGATTTAATTTACTTTTATAGAGGTGACGTAAGTGTTCACTTAATTAGTGATTGCTGATTTGTTTTACAAATTAAATTTTTAATAAATAACATTTGGTAAATTTAGATACTGATGTGGAGTTTATTTACTATAACGATTAGGAAAGTCAATAAAAATACAGGTAAATGTTTTAAGAAAAATAAAAGAAGATTTCTGAAAGCTACCTGAAATGAATATTACTTTGGTTTGGTTGGAATTTTATAATCCTTTTTCTTTCTTTTTTAATTTCTATATCGCTAGTCTAAGCATCAGGACCTTGTTAAGTAGAAAAGCCATATATTATACAGTTTTTTTGATAAAATACCTAATTATAGAGTTATTTGCGATTTTCGATCGCGAATAATTTGAAAAGTATGCATTTTACAAAAAAAAAATGCTTAGAACTTTTTTTTCGTAGAAATAATTTTTATATTGATTCCTGTAGACAAAATATTTTTTTAAAAATTTACCCCCGAGATGGTTTGGCAACGCCCCCTCAAGGGAAAAGCGCCCTTGGGCATGACATAGATTTTGATCCTTGTACTATTCACTACCTACAGTCAAAAACTCAAGTCATTCTGTGCATTTTAAAAAATGGCTGAGCAAAATGCCTTTTAATTCCTGAATAAACACAGACCTTATATTGGGTTTGAAAGTTTCGCAAAATTTTGAACATGAATTTATTTTTTAAGCAAATAATGTTTTGTAATAGCCATGAAAACAATGTCAAATCATGGGAGCATGCTGAGATCTTAGAAAATGTTAATTCATATTACAAAAGACTATTCCTAGAAATGGTCCATATAAACCTTGAATCTAACGCTCGTAATAAAAAAAGTGACATCTCATATCTCAGCACGGTTTACAGTTATTTATTACGGATAGAACAAGAAAAATATCGTAGCTTAATTGACTGTCCAGCTCCTGACGACTAATTCTTTCTAAGAATCTTAAAAACTTTTGGGAACAGTTTTCCCCCTCCTTTTCCGCTGTGAAGTCATTTTCATACCATTTTCTTCAAAATTAAAAAATACATCCCAAAAATCAACCACTAAAAAAAAAAAAAAAAAAAAAAATAGCGGGGCGCGGGTTTCTTTCACTGTTTTTCCAAATGTCTATACATACATTTCAATAATTTTTAAAAAAATAATATAAAATTAATTTCTAATAGGTAATGCACAAGATTAGAAAGTTGTGCTAAATTATTATATAGATCCCCTTTTTAAAATAAACAAAATTGTCTCTTTCTTTCCCGTTATTAATCTGCACCCCCCTTTAATCAATTTTCCCCCATTACGATTTCGCTGATCCATTCAGACTTTAAACGTTCTTCAGAATTTTAACCCCTTTTTTCCGGGGCTAACGGTTTTTTTTAAAATTTTTTTTTTTAATTTTTTTCCCAAAAATGTAGTTGCAAGACAAATATGGAGATAAATCTTGAAAAACCGCATGGATACTGCTTGTTCTCTTGAAACCCCACTTTGGGGTTCAATTTTTTAAGTTTTGGTGGTTTTTTTGTAAAAACCCCTTTTAAATTAGCCCCGAAAAAGGGGGGAAAGGGGAAAAACCCCCAAAAACAAAAAACAAAAAAGGGGTTTTATTATAAACCCCGGCCACCAACCCCCTTTTTAATAATTAAAAAAAATTTTTCATCCTACTCGGGTTTTTTATTTTTTTTTAATGGTTAAAATTTAGCTAATAATTTTTAGTAGCTAAAATTATCAAAAATTTTGACATCCAGCCCCCTTTTACACTTTTTACGGGTTTTTTAAAACTTTTAAGCTATTTAAATTGAAGGGGGCTAAAACATTAGAATAATGTTTGTTAAGTAATAATTTTTTGCATGTTACAAAACAAAATTTAATAATTTTTTTAATACTTTTTAAAAAAGACAGGAAATGAAATTTTTTTTTTTTTAAAAAAATTTTTCCCCCTTTTAAATTTTAAAAAAACCCTGACTCATTTCAATAGAAATGTTGCAATGTAATGACCCCCGATTGTTGTTTTTAACTCTCCGTGCGAAAGGATCAGTTTAGACGATATTTTTAAATATCCCCAAAAAAAAAAGGGGGGGGGAAAAAGATCTGGGATTTTGATGGAGACGAGATACCCCTTATTTTTAATTTTTCCCCCCGGGGCCGCTTTAGCAATCAATCACCAATTTTGCCCCCAGCTATTCTAAACTTTACGGGAGGAAAGTTTTTTGGGGAAAAATAGTTTTTAAAAAAAAAAATTCGCATTTCTTTCTTCCAAAAATTGAAAAATTTTAGACCAAACTTTTGATTCTGTTTTTATAACATTTAAAAAAAGCAAAATTTACTTAAGTCACCTATATATATTTTTCCCCCCCATAAAGTCCATTAAAGGGGAAAATTTTTCCCAATTTTAAATTTTGTTTAAAATTTTTTTTTTCCCCCAAAAAAGGGTTAAAAAACTGCCAAATAATGTTATAAGGATAACACGTGATTTTTTTAGTTTCAAATTTGAAATTTTTTTTAAAAAAATCGCAAAATGAAGCATTTTTTTTTAAAAAATTTTAAAAAAAGGTATGGGGGAAAAGTTGAAAATTTTAAAAATTTTTAACCCCATACCGATTTCCAGCCCCTAGTAATTTTTTTTTTTCCCCCAATTTTTGAGTTTTTTATATGGTGTAACCATTTTGTTATTTAAAGAAATATTTTTTTATCATTGACTGGGATCTTTAAACCCACCCCGGATTTTGGGAAAAGGGGTCTGATTGGGGGGGTAACCTATTGTTATTCAAAGAAAATTTTTTTTATCTTTTTTTAGCTTTAATTATTTTAGGTGTTTTTTAAAAAATTTAAAAAAAATAGGTATGTATAAAAATTTAAAAAAAGATTTATTTGTTTGTCAAAAAACCGAAACATTGCCAAAAAAAGAAAAAGTCCGCAAGGGAAATTACTTTCGGGCCCAAAAAAACCCCCCCCTTTTGCCAACCCTTTTTTTTTAAAATTTTCAATTTGGGGAATACCTATTTTGAAAAAAAAAAAATAAAAATAAAGTTTAAAGCATACTTTTTTTTCCCCCAAATTTGAAATGTTTTCACTTTTGAAGAGTTTTTTTTTTTTTAAATTTAAAAAATTTTTGTTTTTTGGGTATAACTTTTATATTAAAAAAAAAATTTAGGACACATTCTTTTAACATAAAAAATTTGTTTCTAGTTAAAAAATCTAGGGACGTATTTTGCCCTAACATATTTAAAAATAATTTTGGGTTTTTTAATATGTTTTTCTAAAATTTTTGTCTATAGATTTAAAAATTTGATTTAAAAAACAACAGAAGAAAATCCTTATTTCACGTAACCGACATTAGCCTGGTAACAAAAACCCTTATTCCGACGTATTTTTTATACGTTTTTTTCTAAGTTTGTATCAAAAAAAAATCAAACCAAAAAAAGTTATTTGAAACTTTTTCCTTCATATAGAAAAATGAAACCCCCCATTTGGGGAGACAAAACCTTCAATTTTTGAAATATTGTTAAAATTTTACCTCAATCGATCTAGTTCCAAAAAAAAGTTCTTTTTTACTACGTGAGACCCAGACTGACCGGGATGGAAAAAAAAAATGGGGGAAATGACAGTGACTTACCCACCCTTGGCGTTGATGGGCAAAAACTTATAAACTGTAACGAATAAATTTGATCGCGTTTAAAATTCTTTTCAGTTTAAAGCTGACTGTCTAAGTTTTCTTAGAGAATAGAGGGGGATTGGGGGTCGATTCGGGAAACGTGGGGAAAATGGGGTCTTTACCTTATTCGAATTTTTTTAAAAAATCTCTTAAAGTTTTTTTTTTTATTAAAATTAACTTTTAAAGGGACCTGATACTTTATAATGCGGGGACAAATAATTTTGCTTTAAAAACCCCCCCAAAGAAATAGCGTCAAACTTAATGCAAATATGGTAATTTTCGAAAAAAATGACAAAAGAATTAATTTTTTTTTGTTACTAAATATTTTAAATTTTAAAAAATTTTAAATGATAAAAAAATTGTTAAGAAGATACTGGTAATTAGAATGTTTTTTAAAAATTTTGAACGTTAAAAACATAACCTTTTATTAACGTTTTTTAACGAACAGGGGGGAAGAGTGTCATGAAAAATAGAACAAAATTAATGAAGAAAAAAATTTCCCCCAAGAAAGGTTGTTGAAATTTTTGTGTTATTTTATAATTTTTTTTTTAAAAAAAAAATTTTAAAACCTTTTTTTTGGGGAAAAAATATTATAAAATAAACAAATAAAAAATTTTTTAAAATTTTTTAAAAAATATTTTGTTCAAATTTGTAAATTTTTTAAACCCCCTTTTATCCCATGTTGCAAAGATCAATCGTTATTAAAGGGGGTTTTTATGTTTTTAACTTTATTTTAAAGTTGGATTTTTTTTAAAAAAGAAAAATTTTAAAAAAAAAATAATTTTGGGGGGTTTTAAATTTTTTTAAATAATCGATATAGTGAAAACTAAAAAAATTTGGGGAAAAAAAAAAAAAATTGTACTATAGGTCTGAAAATTGGTATGTGGTTGAAATTTTTTTGAAAATATGCTTTTTTTTTTCCCTTTACCATTTTTCGAAATTTTGAATAATGATTCTTTTTTTTTTTTTTTTTTAAATGTCAAATTTGACAGGAAAAAAATTCTTTTATCTTTAATACTTTTTTTGGGGCAGTTTTTACAAAAATTTTGCCAAAAAAAATTTTCCCATTTGGAAATTATATATATATATATATATATATATATATATATATATATATATATATATATATATATATATATAAAAAAACGGGGGGTGCCACAGTTTCGAGTGCATGCAGGGGGACTGGAACCGTAAGAGATACGAAGCTTAAATTATGGAAAAGTTGCGCATTTGGGCCCCCTAAAAAATGCCTTTTAGAAAGTTGTAAAATTCCGAGTACTTCCGGAGTTTTTTGGGAAAAAAACGAAATTTGTGATTTCGTTTTTATTTTTTCTGACTTTATTTAAAAAATATGAAAAAAAAAAAATTTTTTAAAACCTTTTTTTGCTCAAAAAAACGGGTTGAGATATTTTTGTACAACATTTCGTTTTCGGTAGACCATCATCAACTTTTTTTTTTTTAAATACGGCCCGGGGTTTTTTTTTTTAAATTTTTTTTTAAACCTTTTATTATCCCAATTACAAAAATGTATAACACTTAATATTTTTTAACAAATATGGAAGCCCTTTTAAAAATGATGTGGTTCACCATTGTCTCTTATGGACAATGAGTAAGACAAAAAAAGGAAACCCGGGGTTTTTTTTTGGGGAAAATTTTTTTAAAATTTTAAAATAAAAAGTTGTGGGTTTTAAAAATTTTTTGAGCCGAAAATTTTTGTTTTTTAAAATAGCAATTTTGTGGTAATTGTGTCAAATTCAAAAATTTTTTTTTTACGATATGAGAATATTAAAAATTTTTTTAAAAAGAGAATGCTTTACATAAAAAAAATTTTAATATAAAGTAACTATAGTGTACATTCCTTTTTGGGGATAATTAGACTTAGAAAAAATTTTTTTTTCAACAATAAAATCTGTTAAAAAATACGTGCTTAGCAGGCCCCCCTTTAAAAAAGTAACATTTATACTTTTATAAATTAAATAATAGGGGGGCCGGCAAAAAATTTTTCCTATTTTGTTTCTTTAATATAAAAAATTTTTGAGTATTCCCCTATGGCATATTTTTATTTGGAAAAGTAGGCTTTGGGGAGTTTATTAAAATTGTTGACAGTTGTCAAAAAGCCGCGTTGGTTAACAGAAATGCATTTTTTTGGGGGGAAAAAATTTTTGAATATAATTCCATTATAGCCGTTCAAAAAGGGGGTTTTTTTTGTCAATTTAATGACCGACAGTGTCCCCCGGAAGACCATTACAGTTTGGGTTCGTAAATGGAGGACAAAGGGGGGTCCGTTTTAGACAAGAAGTCAAGTGGGCGGGGCCCAAAAACTGCCTGCAATGCACTGAACGAAGACAGAGTTAGAAATGCAATTATCGCTAGTCCCAAAAATCTGTTGTTAAACATGCTACTTTTTAAAAATTTTTTTGAGCGAAGTAACGAAGAATGTTAAAAAAAAAAAAATTTTTACCCATACAAGATGCAACTGTTCAAGAAATAAAAAAAAAAATTGCCAATGAAATACGCTATTTCTAGGCAAGTTCTTCAAAATGTAATGAGAAAATTTATGAACCAGTTAGAAGAATGTATTGAAAAGGGGGGCGGTCTTTGGGCCCCCATATTCAAAGAAATAAACTCCCATCTTTCTTGTTTAAGAAGACATTTTCCCCTTTTTTTTTTTTTTTAAAAAAATTTTAAAATTTTTTTAAGCAATTTAAAATGGGTTTTTCATTTTGCCGGGCCCCGATATATATATATATATATATATATATATATATATATATATATATATATATATATATATTTATATATATATATATATA
>JAHBCN010009825.1:0-33947 GCA_019359885.1 Listronotus oregonensis
ATTTATTAAACATTCTAAATAACAATAATAATACATGTTATATGTCTAAGCCCATTGGTTTAGGAAAAAATCAGTTAAAGAGATAATTAATAAATACGATATTATCCGCATTTTGCACTTTTACAAGCTGGCACTGTCAACCGACATAATTGTCGTTACTGGGCTGATCAGAACCCACATTGGATGAGAGGAACACATAAATTCAACGCCCCCAGATATTTAGTGGGCCGGTATTATTGGCAAAAAAATAGTGGGGCTTTTCGTTATAAAGGGGGATTTGACTGCTGAAATGTATCTTCACATGCTGCAAAATCAAATTGTGCCAGCAATAGCAATAGATAGGGTTAAGAGGCCCCAAATAATAGTTCACTGGGTTGCCGGACTTAATGCCCCTTGATTATTTTTTCTTTAAATTGTGTCAGCAATAGCAAGAGATAGGGTTAAGAGGCCCCAAAGAATGGTCCACTGGGTTACCAGACTTAATGACCCTTGATTATTTTTTGTGTCACAAACACTTTATGTTTTAGACACCTGAAAAATAAAGTTTTTGTGACAAAATTTGTAGATCTGAACAAACTAAAAAGAAGAAATTATTAAAGAATGTGCATTTATTAACCAAAAATTATCATAAAACGTCATGGGCAAATTTAATTACAATCTAGCCCATTGTCAAAATGTGTGAGAAGAATATTTACAAAACCTAATTATTAAACGGCCTTCACTTAATTTTATTTTTGTCCTTTAAAAGTTATTATTAATTTTACTCCTTTTTATTTTATAATTTAATTGTTATTAGATTTTTGACAAAATTTACGTTGGTACATTTAACACAAGTTTAATAATTATTTTAGAGTTTTAACCTAAAAAATTTGAACCAAATTGTAAAAATGCAAAATGCAGGAAATGTACCAATTGCATTTATATCCTTTAACTTAATTTATTTTTTTAACCAATGGATTAAGGCACATGACATGTTTTATAATTGTTATTTAGAATATTTGGAGAAATCTAAAAACGCGATTAAAAATTCCATTAAAAAAAACAAAATGTTTTACCACGACTTGTTAAGTCATCCTGTGTAATACAGGTCTCCCAGTTTTATACATTTCATTAGAACCTACAACTTTTATACAAAGAGTTTTTTCTATTATGCGCCATTTTTAAATTAATGGACTATTCCGGGACTTTTTACATGCAGTGTAGAAAATAAAGATGGGATTTTCTGCACTAAAATAGTTTACAGTTTGGTTTGTAAACAGTGCTAAAAAGAAAATTTGCTAAATAATATCTTTTTAAAGTGTGGCTAGGGATAAAAATTGTTACACTTTTTTTCGACAGCGAATTAGATTATATTGTCGATTATACATAAAACTACTGCAATAGAAAAAGTTTTTAAGGGGCTATATCAACTACAAAAAATGTTAGATCCCTATTGGTAACAGTTCCTGAAAGGATGCCCTAATTAAGGTTTTTGCTGCTTTTGCTTTAACTGACCTGCATGCCTATATGTATTTATATGGTGTCTTCTTCGCATGTGCCTGGTAAAATAAAGTAGTTCTTAAGGGATCGTAATTAAAAATGATATTATATGCATTTTAATTAATATATATATATATATATATATATATATATATATATATATATATATATATATATATATATATATATATATATATATATATATATATATTTTAGTTGACACTTACACCAAAACAAACACAAAATATAAATTTTGATTGTTCTCTAAGCCACCACAAGTTAAGCGTTTGGCTTGATTTGCCATATTATTATACTAGTTAGCTAAATATTATAATTAAATTATAGATAAATAATAATAAAACTGGTTTTACTTAAGTAAAGAAAACTGTTATATATAAAAGAATATTGTTTTTTTTTTGTAATCCTAATAAAAATACGTATCTTATATTCGTTTAACATCAAAAGGCTAACGATAGCACAACAAAGTTGTCTAGACTCATACGTACGCCAATCTTTCCGTATTTTTAATTGAAAAAAAAAATTAAGAGCAGTTTACGTGACAATATTTACTAAGGTCATTTTTAGTTTTGGCGCAAACAATTAAATCTACAGATTTTTGTAAGTCACTCAATAAAAATACTGCAAGCTCATGACGGTTACCTAAAACTATGTCCGCGGCTGGAATCTATAAGAAAACAAATAAACCATAAAGTAATAGATACACAAAGGTCACTTCTTTGAAATACATAAGTTACAGGCAAAAATTTTTTCTTAAATAATAAACAATAGTAAAGTGATAAAAGTCAACATTACCTAGGCTGTCCATTTAATATTATTGCACAAAAAATCCTTAGAAAAATAGGTTAATAGGTTAAAACATGGTAACTAACCACAAGTATTTTCCTATTATGCTTTATGTACAAAAATTTAAAATAAAATTAAAATATCATTTATCTTACAAATAAAGACGTAATTACTAATACACAAAATAACTTTTCTCTTTTTTTTTCAACTTATATAAAAAAATTAGATATACTAATTGTAAATCAAATTTCTATACAAGTAAAAACTTTTATTATGGGGGACGTTTTTTCGTATCTTTCATTCTTTGGTTCATTTGTTCTCTTGTAAACTCTATTCGAAGACATACTGTATATTAAAATCTTAACTTCTATTTAAGCGAAATTATACAAATATGGGGTGATCTTAACTAAATGTCCACCACTAGGAGTTTTGATTTTAAATTAACAAACTAGTAGCATTTCTTACGCCGTTTAAGTTAAATATGATAGTAATATACTATTTTTTTTTTTCAAAACACCATATATACTGAATCATTATTAAAAAATCTTTTAAAGAGGTTGAAAAATTATTATATTTAATATGTCTATTTTTAATGGTTCCGAAAATATGGGTATCGACATGACTTTAATAGTTAATAAGCATTTTTTAATGAAACACCCTGTGTATTGTATCACTATTAAAAAAATCTGCCAAGGAGCTTTAAAAAACCACATTCGGTATGTTTTTCTTTAATAATTGAAAATATGGGCATCAAAATCTGAAAAATAATCTTTAATTTCGATTATATCTACGGCAGTAAGCTTACTGCTAATAGCTTTGGGCCGTAAATATAAAAAAAAAAAAATATTTTTCGATTTGAACGCTCATATTTCCAAAAATATAAAAGGTATGCATATTAAATGTGAAATCGTTTAAAGTTCTCTAAAAGATCCTTTTAAAGATAAAACCATTAAAAAAATGCTATTTTGCTATCAAACTTAAAAACCCGTATGTCAATTCTATATTGCGTTCTTTGATCTTAAGGGGAATGAAGAAAATTTTGCTAAATTAAAGAATTTTTTTTTTGTTAATTTAGAGGTTGTGGGCTGTGGGCACGTTGTGGAATAAGTAGAGGGCAAAAAAGTACGTATTTTTGTGTAAAACTATATCTTTCAAAATCCGGGCAGAGCGCTTTTGGCTAAAAAGCCATTCTCACTGCCTTTCATGGAAATTGGGACTGGAAAATCGTTTCTACACATATTTGTTATACAATTTAGGTTAAATTTCATTTAAAATAAGGAACAACCATGTTATATCTCACATAAACAAACATAAAAGAAAAATTATTGTGCTTTTTTCCAGAATAGAGATATTAATATATTATTCTTCAAAATTACACTTTTTTATATATTATTATGGAGAGCTACTCTGCTCTTCAATATTAGTAATAAAAGACATAAAAAGATATATTATAAAATATTTATTTTTTATATAATTACATTATGCTTAAATACTATAATAAAATAATTCTTTTATTAAAATTATGTGAAAATAGAAATTAAACTTACTTAAAAACATTGGCAACAGTAAAGAATATATTATTATATTTAAATATATTTTATATAAATATATTATATATTAATTAATTTTTTATAAATAATAAAAAGTATAATGTACATATTTTTTTAAAAACCTAAATTTTTTTTAAAAGGGAAAAAAAACTGTTTTTTAAAAAAATTTTTTTTTTTTAAAATTGATATTCGCAGTAATCAAAATAACTTTTAAAAAACACGTTACGCAAATTTGTTAAAGACTTCAGCCTACTTTTAGCCGAAAGCGCTCTACCTGGATTTTAAAATATATAGTTTTGTATTAAAATACGCAGTTTTTTCTTCCTCTACAAATTTTGTATTGAGACTAATAACAAAGCTATTAATGGTGGGCACTTAATTTATATAACCCTGTATACTTTGTGTGTTGTACATAGGCAAGTATATGTGAAAGGACTACTAAAGGTTTTGACTTTAGTAGGGCTGTTCAATATAATAAATAGATAATATGTTTAGCTCTATTATTAAGTAACATACTTCTTAAATTAATATATCTTTGCTTATTAGATGCGTCCACGAGTACTTGGACTTCTACTCGGAGGTGACGCAGCCCGACCTGGCCGAGCTGGTCAACTCGCCCTTCGGCGGCCGGTATTGCGGCCCCATCCCTCCCAGGTCCAGGGTGTCCCTGTACAGAGCCCTGGCCTTTTCCTTCCATTCGGACAAAAACGCTTCCATGCCGGACCTATTTACGGGCCGGTACGCCTTTATCAACGACTGTAAGTACTTTTTTAATTTTTTTATACCAAATAATAGCAAAAAAACCTTACAGGATGTCCAGAAAATTAGTGTAAAAATATAATGAAAACTTGACAACAAAATAGATTGATTAAAGCCAACTTAAACAACTTAATTATATTTAAAATTGCTGTGTTTGGACAAACAAGAAATATTTTTCTTTATTTTTTGAAACGCTGTTAATAAATTTAAATGTTTTTTAAAAGAAAGTAATAGACACTATAAAATGACGTTTTTTAGTGATATGCTTGTGTGATATGAATATGAATGTATGCTGCCACGCATCGTCTGGTATTACAAGTCGGTGGACTGACAGGGTTTAAGAGATTTCTTTGCCACCTATCTTGGGGATATTAATTGACTTTCCACTTAGGATCCTTTTGGAATTTGTAAACAACTTACCGAAACAATTTAACTGGCCATTGGGATCTATATTCCTCATACCAAAAAGAGCCCCAAACATTTCAATTACAAACCGTAGTTTAGTAAATTCTGTGACAAATCTAGACTTTTAAAAATTCAATAGGCCAGCATCTAAGCAAGAAAGTAGTTTAAACAAACTATCTTAGAAACCAAAAATCATTTAAACAATTAATAAAAATTAAGTCCTTTCTTGCTCGAAAGGCAGTAAAACCTTGTGCTCGTTTGTCAAAACATTAGGCAAAATTTTTGCACAAATTCTTTTTCACCCCTAATTTTTAAAGATGAAATTATTTCCACCTCTAAAAGAAAAACCAAACTAATTGCCAAACAATTTGCTGTCAATTCTACCCTTCATCCTCCCGTTAATCTTCCTCTTCCAACAGATGTCTCGTTTCTCATAAAATGTCCGATATTGTTTTAAAATTCAAATAGATTAAGCGATCCCTTTCTTTGTAACACCAAAAATCATTCTGGCTCATGGGCAATATCCCCCTAAAAAAAAAATGTTTTTTTTATTTTTGGATTAAAAAAACAAAAATTCCCCCCTTTTGTTTGGGAAAAAATTTTTAAAAAAACAGTTGGGTTTTCATAAAAAAAAAATGATGTTTTTTTTGCAAATTTTAAATATTCCCTTTAATTTTAAAATTTTTTCTTGGCTATTTTTCTTTTTAAAAAAAATATCAGTTATTGTAAATTGTCATTGTCATTCTTCCAGCTTGTACCAAATAAGTGCTGGAGTGTCCCAGGGCTCAGTACTAGCATCAACTCTACTTCTTAATATTGTCCAATAGCATTGGTAAAATGGGGTGAAGCACCATCATATCTGGGGTTATTTTGTTAATTTATTGACATTAATTCCAACAAATCCGTTACCCAATTTTTTTTAGAAATATTTTTTCACCTATTTTGATGTCAGAAGTGTGTCATAAAACTGGGTTTTTATCGAAGTTTAGTCGAAGTCGTTATAAGACGTCGAAAAGTCATGATGAAAAACCACAAAATATATAGAACGAATAAAAATCCACTGCTGGATCAGCATATTCATCCGCATAGCATTATTTTCTTTCTTTAGCAAAGTGAATTCTATCCACATCGAGTTAGAGTACTTACCTTTTTCCTTTATGTTTTTTTTAGATTTTTTACAAAAAATGCTACTTTAACTTAAACAGTTTAGAGGAAATTGAGCAAAACCTCTTTAGCTCTATTTAAAAAGATTTCTCATGTTAATTTTATAGATTTTTTTCTTTAGTTTTATGTTCAGAATACGCTCTACTAAAATTATGCACTAATTTCAAGACACCCTGTTTAGATTTTTGTTAATATTTTTGCGTTTTTCTCTTTTTCCAAACAATATATTGTATTGGTAATTGGGTGTACATAACAATAAGTTTATAGTTTCTCGTATAGTATAATTTAATTTAAGGTTTTCAAGCCACAAAATCAAAATAATTGCTTTATTATTAGATTCATTATGTTAAGAAAATTCGAGACGAGGTTTATTGATTTTGCTTTGTCTGGCATAATTGGTAAAGTTCCTATGAGATTATTATTTCAGCTGTCATATATAAGAACATTTAAAAAAAGAAAAACTTTTCTTTATTTTTTTATTTTTATTTTGTTTTTTATTCTTTATATATTTATAAATCAAAAATTCAAGAAGATATTAAATTAAATATTTTAAAATTTATATAAGACGGTTCTTGTCCCAAATAATCTCCTTTTTTTAGAGCGCCCGGCAGAAAAAAGAGACCGATTTTTTCAGGCGCCTTTGATACGGGGATATTTATAGCCACAAGCTATAGATAGATGCACCTATTAAGTTCCGCAACGTGTTACTTTATATAAAACATTAACTTTAATTAGCAAAAAAGATTCTTAAATCAATTTTTTACAGTTCCAATTGTTGAAGCATAAGGCTAGATTGCCAAATTCACAAAAAAAGTTGCAGGCAGACGGTTTTCTCGAGTACGGGAGTAAAGCAATAATGCTAGTTCGCAAAAAATGTTTAACTAAAAACATTTTTTAAGCCCAAGCACAATTTAGACTTGTGTTCATGAGATTGACGAATTTCACAAGGCAGACTGTTTCTGATATTTAAAATTTGATGCATAAAAGTTAATTAACAAATTTTTTTCCTGTTTCAGAACAATTTTTACAGTCTGCCATTGAATAAATAAAACTTTTACAATAAATTTTTATATTAAATTATTAGATACTAATTCAACGAAAGTTTAAAATGTAGGCAGACGCAGTTAAATTTGTAAAAAAACTTATAATGGTTAACAATTTTTTACAGTCTGCCATTGTTTTCAAATAAATTTAGGTAATAAAAAAAAAACCGTAAGACAATTTGTAAAGGAAATTAGTGTATGTTCTTTAGCTTCCTGCTCCGCCATGTTGTCGGGATGACGCTCAAGGATAGACGCTCTACAGCCAAAAAAGGCTATTTGACAGTGCGAAAAATAAATGTAATTCTGTTACGTATAAATTAAGAGTTTAAAAATGGTTATTTTTAAGCAGTTGAAATTTAAAAATTTATTTATTTAAAATCCGTACATAAAAACGCATTTTTAAACGTTTGTCCATAACACAGAACGGATTTGTCAAGTTTATAAGACGTCCCCGTTTTTTTGCCTACTTGCGCCACTTGTGATATATTAGTTTTGAACTTTTTAATAAGATTTTCCTATACTATCCATTGTTTTTGTGTGATTTAAAATATTTTACAAATTCTGTCAAGTACTTTTACCATGGAAACCATTTTGAAAAAGCCCAAAAAGCAGATACCTGTCCCAAGTCGACGGATCAAGGTCGGATTATACAATATGTTATATTATAGCCATGTGGCTCAGCGGTAGCGTTCGAGATTCCAACCCGGAGGTTCCGGGTTTGATTCACCCATACCTTTCTTTTTTTTTTTAAATTTTAAAAATTTTTAAAAAACTTTTCAAAAAATTTAAATATTTATTTAGGTATGTTTATACATATTAAAATTAAATTAATTTTTTTTTTAAATAATTTTACATATATTTTTTTACATCAAATGTGTAGGGAATTTTTGGAGAATTATTGTAAACTTAAATTTTTTTTTTATAAATTTATGAATATTTTACACAAAACAGTTACTTTGTTTTTAGATGTTATATAAAAATAATTTGTTAAAAATTAAGTTTGAAAAAAATTGATGTTAAGAAATAAACTTCCAGAATCCCAATTACGTAAACAAGAATTACTGTAATTTTACAAACTATATCACCATTACCCCCCCCACAAAAAAGCCGGGGTTGACCCCTGCGTTGGACCATGGTCAGGTGATAAAGATTGACCGGGGGCCCGGTAGGGGTTATATGATCATGATGGGTAAAGAAAATCGTAGTGCACCTAACTTTACCTGACCCCATCAATCACGTTACCTATCTACCGCGCGATTTTTATAATATTCAAAGTTTAATTAACGCTGATGTACCATCATAAATTGGTCTGCCATTTTAATAGTTTGTTTATTTTTTTTTAACTAAACATTGTTGGGATACAATGGCAGATGTAAAAACCCGTTAAAAGTTAATTTTTTTTTTGAAATTAAAAATAGTTTTGCAGTTATATGTATAATCATTGGGGCTCCCATTTGTTTTATTTAATTATTGTGAACTGTTAAGTTTATATTTAAATAACTTTTACACTGAAAAAAATTGTTCTGAAATTACTGTAAAAAATTTGTTAAAAATTTTATGTATCAATTTTTAAAATGGGAAACAGTTTTTGCCTTTAGAAAAATTCGTCAATCCATGCAACATTAGTCTAAATTGTGTTTCGGGGTTGTAAAAAGTTTTTTTAGTAAAGTTTTTTTTGGGGAACTAGCATTAGTATCCTTTACTGTGAAAGGGAGAAAACCTTCCCTATGCAACTTTTTTTATTTGGCAATTAGCCTTATGCTTCAAAATTGGCAGACTAAAAAAGTTGATTTAAAAAACCCTTTTTTCAATTGTTAATGTTTATATATGAAGTAAAACGTTGCGGAACTTAATAGGGGGCATCTATCTATAGCTTGTGGCTATAAATATCCCCCGTATCAAAGGCAGCCTGTAAAAATCAGTCTCTTTTTACTGCCGGAGCCCCTTTCGGTCTATTTGGGTCGTGGTGCAAGGTATTTCTTGTGGAACTTAAAATAGTTGATTAAGCATTTTTTTGACTTGTAACGGTAAAATAGGAAAATGAATATTTACTACAGAACTCTTTCCTTCTACACGCTTTTGCACTTCCAAATATCATCCAATTTCATATTCAAATAAAAAGCACCAAAAAAATGCCTTTAAATTTTTTTTTTCATTTTATCTCTGTTGAAAATTTTTGACTTTCTCGGTGTCCAATATTTTTTCTACCTTAAGGAGCAATTAAAGTTCCAATTATTTTTTTGTTTTAAAAATATTGTCCCTTTAAACATCGAATATTCAGCCAATAAACTATCTGAATATTTTAGGGATTTATTTCTTCTTGATAAAATAGGCTAACATTATCTGTAAAATTTTCGATGCGTTTGTCATTGCACCAGTTTATAAATTGCTGGAATACATTCTCGTATCTTTGTTTGGAATTCACAGGAATAATAGCAGAACATCCTGCATTCCAAGAATTCTTTGGATCAGAATCGTCGCTTTCTTGCTGCATTATATCTTACACAAAGTTAAATTAAACGAGCTAAAGTTCATAAATCTGTGACAAGTGTGATACTAACGACAAATAAAGATTTTTTTTTTATTTAGACACTCAATATACCAGCTGGGTATTTGATAAATGTGTTTGATATACCTAACAATATATTTGTATTTATTTGTATATTCCTAATTAACTTAATATTTGGAGTGCAAAAAATAGCGTAAGCCTCTCGGTCAGTAAATTCTTACTGTTTTGTTGTTTTGGACTACGACTCGATCTCCAAATACATCCTTAACCAGTAAAAAACACTTACTGACCTACTTTTAGTTAATTTAAACCACTTAAATTAAGAAAAGTGTTTTCTGTCCTTTAACATCAAGGAAGTTTAAAGGTGTATGGAAGCCCAATGCTATGGCCCATTCGATCAAAAAATGTCCAGCCCAGTATGAAAATAACTGTCAGAGTTGGCCCCGCCGATTTTGCGCAATAACGAAATTCCACGAAATATTTAAGGGGTTGCCTACTACACATTGATAAACCCGTGTGTGGGTTTTCAACACATTATATTTTTTATAAAAGCCGTTGTTTCTGATTGTTTTTATTTTGTGATTAAAAAATTTTTTTTGGTTGCAAAGTTTTTGGATTGATAAAAACTTTTTTTATTTTAGGATTAGTTTAATTAAATTTGACTTTTAATTTTGTGTTTATTGTTTGTTCAAATATCGTAAAAAATGACTAAAGGTTGATGGCTTTGTCTTTAAAAACTAAGGGAACATACCTTTGGGATTTGTTATTTAGGTAAGTATTTTTATATTTAAATTAGGTGCTTCTTATGAGAGAAAGTTAAACCGAATAAATAATAATATATCAGTTATAATAATAGAAAATGAAAATTTCATAGGAAATAGCAGTGAGAAAAGTAAGACAATCTTCATCTTTTAGATGATTTCCACAATGTTTGTGTATTATTAAAAGAAATAAGGTTTTACATTTAGGTACTTTTATTTTATTTAATAATTAAGAATTCTTTAAAGGATCAAAATTATTAAATACTGGGCAGAGGGTAAATTTTAATATATACAGGCCTCTAATTGAAAAAAAGAAGAAAATTTTATGTTAAAGTTCCTTTTTGCTTTTTCTGATTTGTTTAAAAAGAAATTAGATTTTATTTCTTAAACAGTGATACAAAAATTAATTTTTAAAGGTTATGTTCAATGGATACCTAGGTACCAAAGGTTATAAACATTTTTAACCACTGTTATTCGTCTCATAATGTTTGAATGAAAAGTATATGCCTAAAAGCAGTGATAAAAATTTTCACTTTTTAATGTACATACAAACCACAATCTTAGGATTAGGGTTAAACTTATTTCAAATTTCTTTGCCCTTCTTTTATCACAAAATTGGTGATAAGTACAGTAAAACATCAAAACAATGTTTAAAACTTATTTTTAAAAATCGTTTTTTATTTATTTAAAAGATTTTTGGTAAAAATACAAAACTACAAAAATTGACCATTTAAATAGAAGGCTTTTAAAATGGCGCCATCTATTCTTTCCATATTAATCAGATGATATAAAATCCAATATTACTAATAATTTTTATTCTAGTAGTATCGTTTAATAACTAAAATTTTGTGCAAAAAAAAAAAAACAGTGAATGCTTGAATTTGAATTTGATGATTTTAACTTTATAAAAGGGAAAAAAGAATTAAGTCCGGTTTTTCCCCTCAATCAATTGCAAACCCGGGGGGCCCAAACCCCCCGATTCCCGCTGCCCCACCCCGGGGCCCCTTTTGGGGTTTCTATTGTTTGGGGGCCCAAAACCCCTTTTAAAATTTTCCTTTTTTGTTTAACATTGTTTTCCAAAAAAATAGGAAAAACTGGGTGTAAAAAAAATATTTTTTTTCCCCCAAAATATGAAGTGGGCGCACCAAGGAACCGGGCCAAAAGAATTTCCTAGTGAAAGGCCCCAAAAGCCCCACGGGTAAATAGTGTCCCCCCGGTACCCGGAGCCTACCCCAAAAATTTTGTACTGCTCCTATCAGTTCCTTGGTGCCCCCCGGGCCCCGGATACGGGCCAGAGTTTAGGATTTTGGAAAAGGGGGGTTTTTGGGTGGTCAACAGTAAGATTCTTTTAAATTTAAAAATTTTTTTTGGGAAAATAACTATAATAAATTTTTTAAAAATTTTTATTAAATAAATATATATATATATATATATATATATATATATATATATATAAAAAATATATATATATATATATATTTTTTTTTTTTTTTTTCAATTTTTTAAACCATTTTTTTTAAAAGTTTCTTTTTTGGGTAGGGGTTTTTGTTATTTTGTTTTTTTAAAAACTCATCACTTTTTTTTTTTGCCCATTATTTTGGGGTTTTTTTCAAAAAAATTTATTTTTGGTTTTTAACCTTTTAAAAAGGAAAAACAAAATTAACTATTTTTTTTAAAATGTACATAAAAAAAAAAAAAAAAAAAAAAACAAAAAAGACTTAAAAGGGGGTTTTTAAAAGGATTTTTTAATTAAAAATTTTTAAAAAAACATTGTTTTAAATAATTTTTAATTTTAAAATACGCACCCCGAAGAAACTTTTTGGTAATCGGACTTTTAAAAAAATGTATTGGTACAAATAACTTAGAATATGAAAAAAAATGCTTATTTTTTTTTTTTTGTTTTTGGGGAATTTTAGATTTATAAGAAAAGTAATGTTTTTTTTTACTTTTTTTTTTTTTTTTTTATTTATTTTTTAATTTTAAAAAAAAAAGAAATTTTAAAAAAAATTTATATACAGGTTATTTAAAAATTAAAATTAGGATGGTTAAAATATTAGATTATGATATGGGGGGCTGGGTTTGGGGATATCTTGTTTGTCATTTTGAGAGCTTGTGGTTCTTTTTTTATATGAATCATTTCCTTAATTAAAAGTTTGGGGTGATTTTTTTTGGGAAGGGGAATTAAAATTTTTTTTAAAATTTTGAATTTATTTTTAAAAAATTTGTTTATGTTTGTGTAAAGCTGTAGGCTTTTTCTGTATATTTGTGCCCATTAAGTCTGCTATCAAGATATTGTGTTTTTTACCCAAAATTTTTTTGGGAAAACCCTGGAATTTAGTAAACCAGGTTTGATTTTTTTTTTAGGGACTTGGCCCCTTTAAAAGGGGGAAATAGTGAAATTTTAAAAAGGGTTTTTGGGTTTTTGGGATACAACTAGGGGGTTTTTTTTTGAATATATTTTTTTTTTTTTGACAATTCCTGGGAGTATGGCATGGAAAAAATTTTTCCCCCCGTCAGTAACTGGTATTTTTAGTATTATTTTTATTGTTGTAAAATTTAAAAGTGCGTTGTTTGATAATTTTGTTTATTTGTTTAATGGGAAAATTATTTTTTTTTCAAAGTGTTTTAATTTTTTTAAAAATTTTTGGACGTAGTTCTGGTGAAGTTAATTTTAATGCTCCTATCAGTTAAACCAATTATTACACTTTTTTTTGGGAAAAATTTGGGGGTTTTTTAGTTATAATTTAAAAACGTCCTAACTAAGTATTTTTTGTACCATTTATTTTTTAAGGATTCGCTATTTTTATTTTTTATTGGGGGTTTAAATCGAAAAAAAACCCTTATTAATTTCGATTTCAGACGAAATTGGGGTTTTTTTGGTGAAAAAATTGAATAAATTCACTAGCTCATCTACTTGACTTGATGGTAATGCTTTAAAAAGTCGTCAACTTTTTTTTTTAAAGAAGATTATTGGAATGCTGAAAATTTTTTGTTTTTTTTAAGTATTCCAAAAAGTTGGGCAAAAGCTGAAGATATCGGTGCCCCCCCCGAAAAACCCTCTAATTGTTGAAAAAATTTTTTTTCATGTTTAAAAAATTGTTGGGGAATTTTAAAATTTTTTGTTTGATGAAGGTATTTTCTTAAAAGAAGTATTTTTTTTTAATTTTCCTTTTTTCCCCTTTTAAATTTTTTGATATAAAAGATCATTAGGTATATTTTGGGATAAAGAGAAACAAACCCTCAAGTGACACTAGTTTATGGTTTTGTAAAATTTTAACCGAATCAAGGGGAATTTTTTAAAAATAAATGAATTTTTTATTTAATAATCGTTTTTCATGGGGTTTTTTAGAGGAATCGCTTTTAAAATTTTTAAATTGTAAAAAAGGGGATTGAATTACATGATAATCCTCCCAACGGAACACCGCCTTTTTTAGTTTAGGGGGAAACCCCCATATTTTGGGGGGGACTGAATTGTGTATCATGAGTTTTTTTGCCTCGGATTCGAAAAGATTTTTGGCAAAAAATTTTTTTTAAAAGACTGTTATTTTTAATTTTGATAAGAGTTAGTTGGATCACTTCGTAGTTTTTTATAGGTTTGGGGGGTTTGTTTGGTTTTTCCTTTTAATTTTTTTGTCATTTCATGGGTTACAGTTTTGTTGCTTTTTTTCCCGGGTTTTTAAAATTTTAATATCGGGGTTATCTTTAATAAATTGTTTGCTTTTTTAATTCGTTTATTAATTTTGTTAGTAAAATATTTTTTTTTGTGTTTTTATGTCTTAATTTTATTTTAGGTTTGTTATTACGTTTACTACTTTTTTCCCAAATTTTAATCTTTGATTTCACGGTTTATGGTATGGCAGATTCAAACAAGTTTTTATTCTTTTTGTGGGAAAGGGGGTTTTTTTAAACCCAAAGGGAAAAAAAAACCACCCCCCCAATTTTCCAAGACCTCAGCTTATTTATCCGGTATAGGTTTAGGGGAAAATTTTTGGGGAATTTTTTCTAGTATTCACTTTTTTACCTTTTTATTGATTTTGTTTAAAAAATTTTGATGTTTCTTTTTTTTTTTAAATTTAAGAATTAAATATTTTTTTTTTTTTTTTTGTTTTTTCATAGAAAAAAATTTATTGAAAATTTTTGGGAAAAATTTGTTTTAAGTCAGTGCTTATTATTTTAAATTTTTTTAGACTCTGGGTTGTTTTTATTATTTGTAGCTTGGAAGGGAAAATTTTAAAAATTTTTTTTTGGGGGCCCATTAATAATATGTTTAAATTTTTTTCGAGGTTTTTTAAAAAATAATTTTGTGAAAAGGGTTAAAAAATTAGAAAAATTGGAAAAAATCCATATGCTTACACCTTAGCAAGAATACCCCCTTTTTTTCCCTTTTTTTCTATCTTTAAATTTTTTTTTTTGGAAAAAAGGTCTTCATTTTATTAGAAAAAATTTTTTTTTTTTCCCCTAGGTTGTCCGTATTGTTTCCAGGAATGTAAATTTTGATGTTTTTTCATTTAAATTTTGCAAATTTTTTTTTTTTTCAATTTTTTAAACCATTTATTTATAAAAAATTTTTGGGGTTTTTGGGTATATTTTTTTTATTTGTTATTTGGCCCATTTTTTTTTGCCCATTAAAATTGGGGTTTTAAAAAAATTTTTTTTGGTTAAACCAAAAAAGGAAAAAAAAAATTAATAAATTTAAATAAAAAAAAACAAACAACAAAAATACACGACTTACAAGGGGAATTAAATGTTTTTAATATACAAAAAAAACATTTTTTTAATAATTTTTTTTTTAAAAATTTTCGCACCCCGAAGAAACATTTTGGGGAATCGGACTTTTTAAAAAAGTTTTGGGAAAAAATAATTTGAAAAAAAAAAAAAAAAGTTATATTTTTTTTTTTGTTATTAGGAATTTTAGATTTATGAAAGTTGTTTTTTCTTGTTATTTTTTTTTATTTAGATTTTTTTTTAAAAAGTAATTCAAAATTTATTATTAAGGTTTTAAAAAAAATTGGGGGTTTGATTTAAAAATATTAGGGGGTTTATATATTTTGGTGAGGGGGTTTTTTATATTTTTTTTTGTCATTGAGAGCTTGTGGTTCTTTTTTATATGAATCATTTCCTTAATTAAAAGTTTCTGGGGGGTGATTTTCTTTGGGGGGAAAAATTGCAGTGTTTTTAAAATCGAATTCATGTTTCAAATTTTTTCATGTTTGTGTAAATTTTTGAAGGTTTTTCGTATATTTGTTTCCCATTTTTAATTGGGATCAAGATATTGTGTTGTTTTTAAAATATATTTTTTTTTGGGAATTTTTAAAATGGAATTGAGTAAACCAGGTTTAATTTTTTTCTTAGGACTTTTGGTCTTTTTTTAAAGGGGTAAATAGTGATAATAAAAGGTTTTGGGGGCCCTTTGGGGGTTATGTCATGTTTTTTTTGGGGAAATATTTTATTTTTTTTACAATTCCTGGGAGAAGGGGTGGCAAATATTTTTTTTCCCTTTAACTGTGATATTTTTAGTATTTTTTTTTTTGTTGTAAAATTTAAAAAAAGCGTTGTTTGATAATTTTGGTTTTTTTTTTAATGGGAAAAATTATTTTTTTTAAAAGGGTTTTTAACTTTTTTTAAAAATTTTGGATTTTGGGGTTTTAAAATTAATTTTTAAACCCCATCAGTTAAACCAATTTTTTCACTATTTTTTTTTAAATTGGGTGATTTGAGTTATAATTTTTAAAAACGTCCTGACCAAAAATTTTTTAAAAAATTTTTTTTAAGGGATTTTCCATTTTTACTTTTTTTTTAAAGGTTTTTAATCGAGAAAATTAATTTTCCCCTTTTAATTCCCCATTTCAGACAAACCCCTTTTTGGGTGAAAATTATTGAATAAATTCACCTAGCTCATCTTAATTTTAACTTTGGGGGGAAGCTTGTTAAGCAGTCGTCAACATATCTTTTTTAAAAAGATTTATTGGAAAAACCGATATTATTTATATTTTTTCTTCTAAATTCCATAACGTTGGGCAACAGTTGAAGATATCGGGGAAACCCTCGCGCAACCGTCTAATTGTTGATAAAATTTGTCTTCATGTTGGAAATAATTTTTTAAAAAGGGGTTTAAATTTTTGTTTGATGAAGGGTATTTTCATTAATGAAGTATGTTTTTTTAAACAAGTTCCATTTTTCCCTAATTATTTGAAAAATATATAATATATAATAAAAAAAAAAAATAACTTTTTTAACATATTTAAGTTTTTTTGTACCAATACATTTTAAATAGTCCGATTCCGATGTTTTTTTGAGGTGGTTTTTTTTAAAAAATTAAAAAAATTTTTTAAAAAAATGTTTTTAAATGTATATTAAATCATCGTAGTGCCATTGAAAATTTTATGTTTTTTTTGTTTGTTTTTCTTTTTTGTACATTAAAATCTATAGTTAATTTTGTTCCTTTTTTTGGTTAATAACCAAAAATAAATGTTTTTTGAAAAGCCTAATATAATTGGCGAAACGTCAAAGTGATGAGTTTCCTTAAATAACAAATAAAAAAAAAACCTATACCCAAGGGAAAAAAAGAAACTATATAAATGAAAGGAAGAAAATTGAAAAAAAATATAAATATTGCAAGGGTGAAAATGCAAACTACATCTAACTTTACATTCCTGGAAACAAAAAAGGAAACCTATGGAATAGAATTGTGCAATAAAATGAAGACCTATCCAGAATAAATGACAAGATAGCAAAGCAGAAAAAGAAGGATATTCTTCTAAGGTGTAAACATAAATTTTTGCCAATTTTTCTTTTAATGTCACACATTAGTTTTACAGGTACGTACCTCGAAGAAAAAAATCATATTATTAATGGGAAAAAATAAAATTTTTAAAATCTCACAATTAAAGCAAAATAATATAACTAACTTAGAGTCTAAAATTAAACTAATAAGCACTGACTTAAAACAAATATTGCCACCAGATACTTTCAAAAATTTTTAAATTTTATGAAAAGCCAAAACAAGAAAAAAATTTAATTCGTTAAATTTAAAAATCAAAAGAAACTATCAAATTTTACCCAAAGCATCAATACTGGGGAAAAAAGTGAATACTAGTAATTCAAAAAATATTTCTGGTAAACCATACCGGATGATATAGCTGAGGTCTTGGCATTGGGTGATAGGTTTTCTTTGCCTGTGGTTAATGAAAGCAGATTTCCCACAACAGAATACAAAAGCTTGCTTAGAATCTGCCATACGAAAAACCCCAGGAAATCAAAGATTCCATTAGGGCAAGTGTAGTAAACGTAATAACAAACCATAAAATAAAATTAAGACATAAAAACACTAAAAACTATTTTACTAACAAAATTAATAAACGAATTAAAAAAAGCAAACAATTTATTAAAGATAACCCCCGATATTACTATTAAAACCGATAAAAACAACAAAACTGTAATCATGAAAACAGCTAATACAAAATTAAATGGAAAACCTGCTTTAATACCCAAACCTATAAAAACTACGAAGGATCCAATAACTCTTATCAAATTAAAAATAACAGTCTTGTAAAGAAAATCTTGTCCAAAAATCTTATTTCGGAATCCGAGGCAAAAAACTCATGATACACCCCAAATTAGCACCCAAAATATACGGGTTGTAAACCAAAGAACGGTGTTCCGTTGAGACCGATTGATCCCGTATTAATCTCCATTTTACAATTTATCCAAGATTTAAGCGATTGCCTCTCAAAAATTAATGAAAACAAATTTTATTAAAGATTCATTAGTTTTAAGGAATTCTTTTTTATTCGGTTAAAATTCCTACAGACCATAAACTAGTGTCACTTGATGTCGTTTCTTTTTTATACCAATATAATAATGATCTTTTATATCAAATAATTAGGGAAAAAAAGGAACTTTTTAAAGAAATACTTCCTTAATGAAAATACCTTCATCGAAGCAATAAATTTAACACTTACTAACAATTATTTCCAACATGAAGACAAAATAACAATTAGACGGTTGGCGATGGGTTCACCGATATCTTCAACTGTTGCCCAACTTGTTATGGAATACTTAAAGAAAAAAAAACTAAAAAAAATATCAGCATTCCAATAATCTTCTTTAAAAGATATTTTGAGATCGTTTAAAGATTACCATCAAGCCGGGGGATGATTTTGTGAATTTATTCAATAATTTTCACCTTTAAAATACAATTTCCTAAACAAAATTTTGAAAAAAATTTTCTGGGCTTAACCTTTAATAAAAGAAAAATAGCGAATTTAAAACTAAATGGTAATAAAAAAACTTGGTCAGGACGTTTTTAAATTATAACTAAATCACCCAATTTCACAAAAAATAGTGTAATAATTGGTTTAACTGATAGGGCATTAAAATTTTAAATTCACCAGAACTACGTCCCCAAATTTTAAAAAAGTTAAAAAAATTTGAAAGAAAATAATTTTCCCATTAAAAAAAAATAAACAAAATTTTCAAACAACGCACTTTTAAATTTTACAACAATAAAAACAAATAAAATATCACAAAATTACTGAAGGGTAAAAAAATATGTTGCCTGCCATACCCCAGGAATTGTCCGAAAAATAAAATAATATTCTGGCAAAACATAATAAATTTATGCCACAAGGCCCAAAAACCTTTATTATCACTATTTTTCACCCTTAAAGAGCCAAGTCCCTAAGAAAAAAAAGTCAAACCTGGTTTATCAATTCCATGTTTAAATTGCCCAAAAAAAAATATTGGTAAAAAAAACAATATCTTGATAGCAGACTTAATGGGAAAATATAGAAAAACGCTTTTTAAAGCTTTCACAAACATGAAGCCCAAATTTGAAACATGAATTGATTTTAAAAACACTGAATTCTTACCCAAGAAAATCATCACCAGAAACTTTTAATTAAGGAAAATCCAATAAAAGAACCCAAGCTCCAAATTGCAAAAAAACAAACCCCGGCCCATATATCATAATCTAATATGTTAACCATCCTAACCTAATTTTTAAACCAACCTGTATATAAATTTTTAAATTACTTTTATAAATTAAACTTAAATAAAAAAATAAAAGTAAAATCAACATTATTTCTTTTAAAATCAAAAATTTCCCCTTAACAAAAATAAAATATAAATTTTTTAAAATTTCTAAGTTATTTGTATAAATACATTTTAAATAGTCCGATTACCAAGATGTTTCTTGAGGTGGTTTTTTTAAAAATTTTAAAAAATTAAAACAATGTTTTTAAATGTATATTAAATCATCGTAGTGCCATTGTAAGTCGGTTGTTTTTGTTGTTTGTTTTTCTTTTATGCATGTAAAATCTATAGTTAATTTTGTTCCGTTTTTAGGTTAATAACCAAAAATAAATGTTTTTTGAAAAGCCCAATATAAGGGCGAAACGTCAAAGTGATGATTTTCCCCTTAAATAACAAATAACAAAAACCTATACCCAAGAAACAAAAAACCCTTTATTATATATATATATATATAAATATATATATATATATATATATATATATATATATATATATATATATATATATATATATATATATATATATATATATATATATATATATATATATATATATATATATATATATATAATAGATCTATATTGTTGTGGCGAATTTATGTAAAAAAAGACCAATTTGGGTGATTTGCCAACATGGACTGCCAAGATGCTGGTCCCAAAGTTTAAAACTGTCTGTACACAGACACTATTGACCCCTATGAACTGGCAGAATACCTAAAACAACTAGTCGAGGCAATGAAGCACAAAACCAAATGTTCGGAATTTTTTGCACTAAGAGGATTGAATGGAGTTTTTCATTCGCTTCCAAAAATATTTTGTAAAAAATGTACCTACTTTGGACTTATATAAAAGAAAAACTTGTGCAGCAAAAATGCATTCAAAAAATGGATTTTTTGAGACGGATTTTGAAATATTTAATAACTTTGTAAATTGAGTCAAACTAGCCAAAATCGGGTTTTTGGGGAGGTTTTTTGAGGTCGCTGATCACGATTATGATCAAATTGACCCACAGCTGATCAGGAGCTCAGAAACGCCGATGAACGTCATCTCCGTGGGACTCTCCCAAATTTCACGCGAAGAAGGAAAGAAACTCGACGCTCGGGAGTTTTTTGGGTCGCTGAATTCAAATGGCTGACGAACACCCCGGACACCGGGCACCGAAACCTGACCGGACCTTATCTCGAGGGGTTCCTTCAAATTGACGAACCGAAAATCGTTATGGGAGGTTTTTTGGGGCGCTAAATTCGAATTTCACGGCGGAAACGACCCCTCGAACACCTGGTGCACCTTAACCTGGCTCTGAACGTCATCCTCATTTCCGTTTATTCTGTGCTTATTATCAAACGCGTGTTAATTAAGGAAATTCTGTATTTTTAATATAAGTATATGTTTGTTGTCCTTTTGGCTATACATTATAAACTTTACAAAAAAATTTTTTTTTTTAATTTTGTTTTATTAAAAAATATATTTTTCATCACCTATCTGGATACCCCTTTCAGAGTCAGCCTTATAACGTTTATACTTTTTGAATCCTATGTTATTTGAGATAGTTTAGGCTTTTAATTTTAATTTTATACCTAACAATCCATGCTCAAGTCCCAAAATGCTAACTAACCAGAACTAACAATACATGCTTTAGTTCAAAAGAGCAGCATACACACAAAACGTCCAGCAGCAGAAAAGATTACTTTTAAAAATCTTTTTATCAAGGTACTTTAATAAGCTTCCTATGGATAAAAATTTTAAATTATAAAAGTGCAAAACAAGTTTTCAGAAAAGCATTGGAACCTATACATTGAAAATTCAGCTTAAGAAATATTATATATACATATAAGTTATATGATGGAATTTGGTAAGCTCCCAATATGCGACTACTGTAAAAGACGCCTAACAGTCCTGAACATCCGCTCAAAATATCCACAACAAGCTGATATTTACTCGGAATACAAGCTCAGTGAAGACTTCAAAGAAAGCAATATTTCGAAGACCATACATAGCATTTAAAGAACCGACAATGCAAAGATAAGGTTGTTAGTTATCCCTTTAGTTAAGGGGATGTATAGCTTCAAGAACAATAAATCTAGCTTCTTGCACAAGTGTATGACTAAATAAAAAATGTTTAGCGCTTATAGGTTGCATTTAAATAATTCTATTGGAAGAATTTTTATTGTAAATGTGGCAATGAACATAGCGGCAAAATACATATTGTGGTAATTAATGAAATATTATTTGTAATTTTCAGCTGTCCATTTGACTACGTTCGCATATACGACGGCCCTGACAACTCGTCGGCTATCATCGGCACGTACTGCGGCCAGCAGCGCAACTTGGTCATCTACTCGTCGGAGTCGACGCTCTATGTTGCTTTTGTCACTTTAAGACGCACTGCCAATACTCAGAATAGGGGTTTTAAAGGGATATTTGAGTTTTCTAACTCTTTTACTAAATTAGGTAAGTTTGTTCATCACTTAGCAAAAATTTAACTTTGCAGATTTAGTGCAGAATTATTCAGTGGGGCTAAACAGGACCATATTTGTGGCTTTCCTCGTATTTAAAAATAATATTTGAAAAGCCATTTAGTGTATTTTTTTCCCGTAGAAGTTGAAAGGATACTTAAGGGGGTGTTCTAGCCTAGAAGCCCAATTTTTTTGGGTTTTTTGAGGCCAAAAAAAAAAAGTTTGGGGGAATCAAAGATAAAACAGTCATATTACTTTTTTTTTTTAACATTTTCCGGCTGATATATGGGCCTTCCCCATCTCAAATTGAATTTTAAAATTTTTTTCTGCTGAAAGACGAACACTTTTCCCTTTTCTTTGGAGCATTGGAAGCTCGAAACTCAGAACTTTCAATTTAGTTTATTGCGAAAATTTCGAACTTAAAAAAAACCTTTTAAGATGATATTCTGAAATATCTGAATTATCAGAATAACCAAAGAATTTTTTTTTCTACTTTATAAACCAGAAAACCTCTTTAAATAAAATATCTGACATAAAAGAAAAGAAATAGGACAAAAAATTAATTTTTTCTTTATTGGACATTTATTGGTTTGTTTTTAAATGTATCTAATTTTTTTGAAATTTTTTAATAAAAACAAATTTGTATTAATTTTTAGTAACCACGGACGCTACACTTCGGCAATCTAAATTTTGTGAAGTTGTTTAATTTTTAACCTTGCACGCAGCTGTTTTTTCCCAAATTAAAACCCTTTTTTAAGAAAAAACTTTAAAGAAAAAAAACAAAAACCCCTTTTTTTAAAATTTTTAACCCAAAAAAAATTTATTTTAAAAAACCCCTTTTTTTTTTCTTTAAAAAAAAATTTTTTCCCAAAAAAAATTTGGGGTTTTTTTTTAAAAATTAAATAAAAAAAAACATCTTTTTCCCAAATTTTTTTTTAAATTTTTTAAACATTTAAATTAAGAAAATAAAAAAACCCCCTTTCAAAAAAATACTTTAAGAAAAAGGGAATTTTAAAGGATTTTTTTTTTTGAAAAATCTAAAAAATTTGTTTTTACTAAAATTACCCCAAATATAAAAAATAAACCCCTTTTTTTCTTGGAATTTTTATTTTAAAAAAAACCCCCAAAAAACCTTTTTTTAAAAAGCCCACAAAAAAAAGCCCTAAAAAATTTACCTTTTTAAAAAAATTCGGAATTTAAAAAAAAAGGAATTTAAAATTTTTTTTTAAACTGAAATATTAAAAAATGAATTTTAGGGCCTTACTTCTTAGGGAAAATTTTTCGGGGCAACTATTTTTTTATATTTTAAAAAATACGATGGGTCCAGAAAATTTTGCCTAAATCGGGATGCTCTGTATATTTCAATTAATTTAATTAAATGTATTTAAAGAAGTTATAAACGCTAAACTTAAAGAATATTGACTTTTTGTGATTCGGCATTATTGAGAAGTTAATTTTTACCTTTTTCTGTATTTCAATTAATATTGTTTCACATAGAAACATAATTCATTCTGTCGCAACCAAATATAAAAACGACATCATTTTTACTAAAATGCATCGAAAAATATTGAAACGCTTTAAAAAACAAACTAACAAATTAGGTGCCCCATTAAGAAATTATTAATTTTATGTCCCTATTGTTGTTTTGGGACAAAAAGCAGCAAGTCTCAAGTAATTTCTTGCTTTATAAAATTCCTTTTAGTCATACCTAATTCCTAAAGCTAGGTTTCCACTGCGTAAAAATAACTCGCGCAAACATTTTACGGAGATTACTCGCAAAGTTCCTGTTTTGAACAAACTATTTTCACAAAGCAAAACGCAACATAGAGGCAAAACAAGTTAGGCCATTAGTTTTCGCAGGACGAGGCGAATGCAGTCCTCTTGGTTTATTTCGAGCGTAAGTTTACACGAAGCAAAATAAACAACTTTGATTCACACCCAAAAACTGACCAGCCGCTGACCTTCAAACAAAAAATTTCCACAATTCAAGACTAGCTTTGCCAAACGGTTGTGCATATAATTTTTGCGCAGAGGAAGCCCAACTTATTTTTTTTTTGTTTTAGATTTTATAAGTAAAAACGACGGAGAACACATTCGTGGCACCGAGTGCGATCAGCGCATATTTAGTAAAAAGGAATCCAATGGATTTGTCTACAGTCCTAACTACCCGTTTCCGTACATGCCTAAACTGGTCTGTAGATACTTTATCTACGGGATGCAAAATGCTCAATATTTAGAACGGGTTCGGCTAGAGTTTTTGATGTTTGAGATTCCCAAAGGAGTTAAAGGAGAGTAAGTATTAGTACAACGAGTCTATACTGGTAAAGTTGGGTTTAATATTCAACCAATACTAAAAAAATTATAATTTACCGTATATTTTTAGTTTTCTTGCATTTTTTTGAATTATATAACAATTTTTTTTTATAAGTAACATGCAAATGGGCCTAAAATGTACGCTCATCATAAAAAAATGTTTTTCTTTTTAATTATAATATCAAACCACAATAAATTATTTTTTTTTAATTTTAGTTGTACCGATGGCTACCTTAAAATATATTTGAAAGGACAAGAAACGATAGATGCCTAACGAAGTTTGACACGAGTGTGGGGGAGGAAGCCGAACCTGTTACGATGGTGTCCGATGGTCCCGATTGTTAATGGTATTTAGTTCGGGCGACCTGATGGGTAGAGGCTTAAGGCCAATTATACGTTTGAGACTGGTAAGTTAGTTTCTTGAGGTACAAACCAAACTACTAACCGAACATTTTTAGTAGTAATACTAATTAATATATACTAAATGACATAGAAAATGCAACATGGGTAGGAGTGCTCTAATTTTAAGCACACTTATACACTTTATAGGCCTACTGATAAATAGAGAGTGATTAAAATTTGAATTCAAAATTTAGCAAAATAGCTAAGATATCCCCCCTTAATGTTAATAATATGTCAAAGCTCCTCTGTTCGCTGCACATTCGTTAGGTCGCCCCGGCATTGATTGGATCAGGTGATTGATGTCTTCTTGGTATATTGTATCTCAGACCATCTGAATTTGGTTTCGTAAAGCCTTTAATGTTTGTGGAGGGTGCGGTAAATCTTGCAACCTCTTTTTCTCTTCTTTCTTCTTTTCTTCCCGCAAGCCGTCTTGATTCTTTACTGGAGGCAGCGCAGCCTCTTGGGATTTTTGTGTGCCTAATCTCCCATTGTCTTTTATACCAATCCTCCCATTAGTCTTGTTCCTTCTTTATATATATATATATATATATATATATATATATATATATATAATATATATATATATATAATATATATATATATATATATATATATAATATATATATATATATATAGGATATATATATATATATATATATATATATATATATATATATATATATATATATATATATATATATATATATATATATATATATATATATATATATTAAAATATATATATATATATATTATATATATATATATAACCCGAGACTGGTGAGCTGTGGGCTCATTTTCAGTTGTCCAAATAATTACTATCTTTTTGTGATTGAACGCTTCACATTCACACAGTATAGGGTAGGCTGTTTTTTCTAACTCGTCGCACATTCTGCAACTTGGGTCCCCATTGTATGAGCCTCTCTTTGTGTAGGTGTCCTCTTAGGTTATCGTGCCCTGTTAGCAACCTTACTGTTATGCGAAGTCTTTTCCCTACTGTGTCTTTAGCAGTTCTTCCTTCATTCTTTTGGATGGGCCCCTTATAAGCCATTTTCCATGCCTTGCTGATGTTTTCCCAGTATTCCTCGTGTTTGTTTTGGATCCATTTCCTAGTTTGCTCGTGCTGTGGTTTGGGTCACTCCAAAACCACAGCACATTTTGTAACTTCTTCTCATCATATACCATACATGTCTGATAGGGGAAAATGTCTCGAAATCAAGAAGGTTACTGAAGCAAATTTACATCGGACGCTTCTAAAAGTCTAAAACTAACACGTGCGACATGAAGTGTACATTGTCCTGTTGACAAAGTAGATTTTGCAATGTTTCCAAAGAAGGAACAGATGTGGTCGAAAAATTTCGTGGATGTAGCGCTGAGCAGTCATGCTACTTGAATAAACACTAATCGTGACCTGCTGCCGTAAGCAATGGCACCCCATACCATAAAATCCACAGTGCGATGAATATACCGTTGATGAAAAATTGAACGTTCCTTCTTTTACCATGTCTTTTTACTCTGTAACGGCCATCATGTGTGCCTAAACAGAATCTGAACTCACTGCTGAATACGATTGAGTTCCATTCCATATTTCATCCAAATATCTTTCTCCCCCATACCAATCCGTTTGCCGACGATCCTGTGGATCAGAGGTAGAACAAGATGGGGATGGCATGAAAACAGCCCAAAAACCTTATTCGGCGATAAACTGTCCTTTTTATTACTGCCGTTCCGATAGCATCAAACCACTGGTTCGCAACTGTTTTTGTGGTGGAAAATCGATCTTTAAGTGCTAGTTGTCTTAATAAATGATCCTGTCGCTCTGTATTCTGTCTTGGCGTCCAGTACCTCTAACTTGTCGATTTCGGCCTTCTGGAATCACGTCAACAACATCCATTACTGTAGCTTCATTTCTATTTACCCAATTAGCAAATTTCCTAAAAGAAAATCTGGTTTCATGCAACCGGATTATCTGACCCCTTTCAAACTCTAGACATAATAATGCAATGATACAAATAAAACCAAACAAATTCAATACAAAAAAAATACTGAATATTAAGTAAACATGTTAATATTGTTCGGATCTTAATATAACAAAAAATAAATTTATAAAAAATGTACGGCTCGAAATGCCTCCAAAATTTTTACGTGTAGCAAATATTTTACAAGTTTTTATTAAATTTCAATGATTTTTTAACTTATGATATAATTTAAACCAAAAATTAATAACAAGTACGTCATAGAGGTTAGCTTCCAGATCCAAAATATTATTTATTTTAGCCACAGTAAATTTGAAAAATTATATAATAATTTTATTTTAACAAAAACATTGAAACAATGTAATAATTTTATGAATTCGTTACCGTATAATTATTTAAATTAACCTTCAAAACCGAGAAAAGGGACATTCCAGACATGAATTTTTTGGTATATTTTCTAAAATAATTTTTCCTACTCAATTTCCTTCGAGCTATGTTTCTTAAATATATATCTAAATTGATATACAAAATGTAGAATAAATTGCTTTTTATTGTAACTAATTATAGAAAGTTTTGTTGATTTAGCTGTACCCCGCTCGGTAAACGTCAGGTATAAATTTTGCCTACGTTAAAAACCAACCTAAAATAAACCCAAAGGTTCAAACGACGGGGATTTCTGTTTTAGGCGTCAACGGCCGGAATTCCCAATTTTTTGATAGCAGCTTTGGTCACGTATTTTTATCTCAATATAACTTTAGGTGGTTAGTCTTGTTTACAGTGATTGTCGAGTAGCGTTTATGAAAATGAGGAACTACGGAAGTTTCGAAAAAGAAAAGTTTAATGACGAAGAACTTTGGCGATATTAGAAACGGATGATTACGACACTTATTTTGATGATTTAGCACTAGAGGATGGTGCAAGGGATATTGGGGGACACACAGTGACTGAAATTGATAGATAGATGAGTTTTTAAAGTTAGTTATAGGGAAAATGGGTGACAGATTCTGCAGATAAGTAGACCCGTCAGTGAACTTTTACCGATCATCCAACTTATTCGTCTAAAGATGGTGTGTGTGGGCAAAGGTTCCTTTATCAAGATCAAGAACGAAAATGTAATATTCAAAAGGCCACCAGGTTTGACCAGAAAGTTTCCCAATTTTCCCCATAAAGAAGCTTTTGAACTATTTTTTTCACAAGATATTATGGATGGATTTTACGGAGACGAATAGAAAAGCCGAATCAATTATGCAGAAAAGAAGGCCTTTTTTCCTTTTGTAAGAAAACGGAAGATTTATTGGTTTGTCATTATTTTTGGGCCGGCACGCTGCTAAAGAGCCAATATTTGGGACTTAGCCAAGACCAACTTCGCCGCCTCAGACATCTGCCTTTCTCGCAACAGATTTCAACAGATTATGTGCTTTTAAGAGACAATTTTGAAACAAGAGAAGAAAGAAAACCATGATAAATTTCCCAATCAGAATGTTTTTGAAGGTTTTGAACAAATTGGAAAAATCTTTTAATCCCACTGCACCTGTGGTGGATGAGCAGTTAGTCCCATTCCGAGGCGGCCCTTTTAGAGTTTAATAAGGCGGGGCATTCAAAAATTTGGGATGGCTGATTGTATTCCATATACAGTGAATATAAACTTATTTAGGTAATTTTTTTTTTGAGAAAAACATTTAGATTTTCATTGCAAAATAAAAAAGGGGCAAACTGGGGAAACACACCGGAGAAAGGCCAGAAAAAGGGGGTAGTATACCTTAAACCATTTATCTTCAGGAAAGAAAACTACTGATAACTTTTTACCAGTATTGAGTTGAAAGGCTTTTAAAAAAAACCTTACCTTGTGTGGCACTGGTAAAAATAAACCTTATATTCCCAAAGAACTACTTCCAGCAAGATATGAAGGACTTTTCAAGCGTTTGCTTTATGGAAAATAAAACCTTAGTTTCCTACGTACCAAAAAAAATGCGGCAGTTGTTCTTCTATCGACAGAACATAACGATGACAAAATAAGGGAGAAAAAACTAATTACAAACCAGACATTATCTTACAATACAATAAAACAAAAGGTGCAGTGGACACAACAGATAAATTAGCGAAGGAATTCACGACACAAAGAAAAAGTAATCTGGGATGGCAATTTTTTTCCTCTGTTGGAATTGGTGGCTTAACGTATAAACTTTGGATGGAAAAATCCAGAGGAAAAAAATCGCTTGGATAGAAGAAGAATGTTTTTATTGGAGTTGGGTCAAAACTAATTAGGAAAACATAATTGTAGATACCAAAACAAGTCCTACATTCGAATATAAAACAATATGTTGACCATTTTGCCAGAAAAATGTAAGGAATGAACAACCGTTCCCGTTATTGGCAGAAAGCGCGATGTTTCTTATGCGACAGAAAAGAAAAAATCTCGAAAGTTTTGTATGCGGTAACCGTTCGATGTGCAGAACATTCAAGAAATATAACAGTTTGTAAAAGTGGATAATTAAATCAATTTAAAATATTATAGAATGTTTGTTCTTTTTTCATAATTATTTTGGTTTTTATTATTTTAATCATTTCATATTTTTTTGGAAATGTGTTTACCATTTATCAATGCTTAAGTTTTTTATGTAAAAATATATTACTTTATGAAGAATTATTTTATTTTGATATTTCCAATTGGAAATTTAAAAAAATAATAAAAAAAATTTTGGGGTACGTTTGACCCACTCGGATTTAATGTAAGTTTTTGACCACGGGTTTATGAAGGTTAAATTCAGTAAAGAATTAACATTAAAAATATGATTTTTTATTTTGGTTTAATAGCAACTATGAAAAATTTGTTATCAAAACTATTCCTAAGGCATTAGACTAAAATTTAAACGTAAAATACTTATAAAACGTGAACTCGTTAACCCAAATAAGGACTGCGTGTTTCAATTAATGGGGCCGTACCTAGCACAGTTATAAGATATAAAAGATTTAGATCGAGATATCTCCTACTTTAGTATATTTATTCTATTTTTGCCAGAATTGTGTTAGTAATGGATTTACTATTCGTATTTTTTTTTTTTTTTTTTTTTTTTTACCCACCCTTAAATCTTGATTAGAACAACTACGCAGAAAAACATGACACGCAACTTTGCAGATTAATGATTTGATGATTACGTGTTTTTTATAAATGTTAATAGGTTGAAAGTTTGTTTTAGAAGGTATTTGTAAAATGATGTAAACCGGTATTATACAACATTCAAAGCAGTTACGTTTAGGTCTAGACATGTTTAATTATAAAACACAATTTTGTAGCAACAAAACATTCCATAGTCTGTAATAAATAATGTTTACCAAGACAAGTGTCGTCAGATTATATAATTTTTTAAAACAGAAATCAAATTTTTAGCACGATATGTGTACTATTTTATTTACAATAGTTTACATTTTTTGTTTCCTATAACATAATAAAATTGACACTATCAAAAATGCACCATCTTAGATTATTTCAAAATATATCAAAAATCCAAAAAGAAAAATCGCGTAGGAAGCATGATTAAGTAACCAACAAAAGTTTCCAAAGCTGCATTATTTATAAATATGTTAATTTTTTATAGTAATAAAAATGGTTATTTTAATATACGTATATTTTATCCAATTTTCCAGGATATCCTTATATTTTTATTTAATTAACTTTATCCTAAAACCAAAAAGATGATATTGAATTAAAAAAAAAAAACAATAATATATCATACCAGTGGAAGGCACCAGTCATTGTTTTTAATTTTCTTCAAAAAATTAAGTGACTTATGCTATTTTATAACTTACTAACTTTTTTCCTAAAGTCTTTTATGTACTATTTAAAGGTCTTTTTTAGTAATTTAAAAAAAGTTTTATAATTTCCAAAATTTTTCTTTTCATTTTCATTGAATTTAAAAAAAACAAAAAAAACCGCCTTTAAAAAGCCATGGTTTGCATTGATACATGTATCAGTAATTTGGAAGACCCTGTAAATTTATACTAATAAAAATATGTATTTCATTTTATGCAAAAAAAAATGTATTTCATAGTTTAGGGCAATCCTAATTTTTTATTTAATAAACTGTATTTCAAGACATCAAACATATGATTAAGATAAATTAAAACAACGGTATATCATACAAAACAAAATTGTAACATTTTTATGTAATTTTTGACATTATTACCAAACATCATATTTTTATGTTAAAAACTTATTTGGCCTATGTTAAAGAAATTATAAAAAAATATATAAAAAATGTGCCTACATATTTTAAAAACTAAGCGTATCAAAGATATGTAATGTAAGATATATAAGATTGTTTAACTCAAATGTGTTAAATTATAAATCCCGTTAAACATATTAAAAATATTATTGCTTTTTTAAACAGAGATGTAAGTAATTTTAAAAATTTTAAAACTGTGATATAATTTTAATTCATTTTAAAATGCATGTAGATCCTATTAAATGTATAATAAATGTTTTTATGGGTTATAAGACTAAAGTTATCAGTAATTATTTTTGCTAATTTTCTGTAAAATCAAAATTTTAACAACTAAGATACTTTTATTCATAGATAATCTTTTTCAATTTTAAATATTTTTTGCTGATTGAGCAGTTTTGTTAGAAAAAAATATAATCAGCTTACTGCAAACATTAACCAACTGTATGTAAAAACAATTAATAAGTATTGGATAAGAACTTAATTAAAAACAGTTAGTAAAAATAATATTACTTAAAGAGATATTCAAAACATTCGCCGTATACAAAAAATACCTCTTTACACTCCTTGAAATTAAAATTGGACTCTATTTAATGTGTTTTACACAAAACTGATGTGAGGGGGAAAAATCATTGTTTAATTTATTATTATCCAATAAAATGTTTAAGTTGTCATAACGCTGATCACAGAGAAAATTGGAATTATTTTTATTAACCATGTGACTAAGTTCTACTTTTTAATAGCCAACTGTATTTCACAAAAAAAAAACATTAATTTATAATTTCCAACTATGCATTAAAATTCATTTATATTAATAAGCACCTTAGAAAAAAAAATATAATTTTTCGCATTGCACCGGCTAAGCAAAACATTTTTAGCTATAAGCAAGGTGGTCTAAAATGACCATTTTTTTTTATTAAAGAGTCTATCACAAACTTTTTAACACGTATTACCCAGATACCTTATATATTTTATAGACAATTTAGGATTTTGTTTTTAAATAGGCAGTGCGAAGATCTTTAATCTATATTTTGATTTCCAACTTTATATTTCAATTCTAAACACATTTTGAAATACTTAAAATAGGTAAATGATTTTTTTTTAGAATATCGGATCCCTGGCACAGCTGCCCCAGACGGATCCTGTTCGTTCACATACCGCAGTACCTCCAAGAAAAAAGGGGAATTCAACTCTCCCAGATATCCCACAAACTATCCCAGTTTTACGAACTGCACATACCACTTTCTGGCAACGGACAATGAACAAGTTACCTTGGTCTTCGATAATTTTAAGATTAGGGCGGATAACATTAATGCTAGTGTTGGCTCCTATGGGTACGTACTGACTTAAATCATGAATAATTAACCAAACTTTTATGACTGGAAACTAAACAAAATAAAATAGCGTGCTAAAGTTTATCTAGCCAATATAATAAGCTGTAAAGAAAGGTAAACATCAGTTTAATTACAATGTATTAAATGAATGAAATGCTAACATGCATGACAAAAACAATAGTTAATAAATGAATAGGTGTTTAGCCAGATTGGAAAATCAGTAAAAGAAATAGGATCAATAATGTGTTTTCCTTTAATTTTTTATAAACTGTCTAACACGTCTGGGCATTTATATATTTATGAGGTGGTCTTCATCGCCTAGAAGTATCTTATTCTTTCATACCTCTAATTCATGTTTAAGTGCTGGCAGGGCTAAAAGTTTAGCAATGTGCAACCTAGAATGTACCACACATGTTCGATTGGAGATCAGAATATGGTGTTGATCCGTAAAGTCTACAATTATTGTGGCGGTCTGTGTTCTGGTGTTGTTTTGGTCACATGGGGTTTTCGATCATTTTAATAGATGAAACACATGTATTTTCTAAAGAAGATTTTTATATTACATATAATAAAGCCTAAAGGTGTCTTGCGGTGCGTTGCTTCGCTCGCTTCATACTATTGCTCGGTCGTCATGCATACCCATAGAAAACTAGGATTTATAACAAAAGATCACCTTTATGCATGCGTAATTCCATGAAAGTCTGTCTTTGCCACACTACAGTCGTTTGCGTCGATGCTCATGAGTCAATAGCAACGCCCATTGGAGACGGTCCGTGTGTCTAAAAAACTTGATTTCATTGGAGATCTTTGGGAGTCATTATCTTCGAAAAGGAGGCTTAAACGAAAAAAGTTTTTTTGAAATTGGAGTACTCTTTTTACGTTTTTTTTTAATCCGAAAATTTTTCTACAGTTTACTGGATACCCTGTATACTAACCTTTATCTTTAAGATTTAAAACCCTAGACAATTATTTTACTTAATAATTATAAAATTTCAACTATTACCTAACCAAAATATATATTTTTTAAAATTTATTTTGTCAGTTTATCCAAACTGTTTTGTGCTACGCTACGGTTTAAAACTTTAACTAAAAAAAATTGGGTTGCGCCTTACTGGACTATAATCAAAAAACGTATTCTTTCGTAATAATATAGAATTTTAACTTATAGCATTTAAAAAATCAACATTATATATAAAATAAAATGCCACAAGTTTGTTTTATTTTTTTTTAAAGTTGACATTTGTGAAAAAAAAATAACATAAGCAAGTTTGTAGTCAACCAGAATTAACCTAAATATATTTAAATTTTTTTAGAGCTGAAATATGTCAAGAAGACTGGCTAGAAGTATACAATATCTACAGGGATGATACTGAAATAATCATAGGAAGATATTGTCACATGTCCGCTCCAGGACCAATTGAATCAAATCGTGGTGCTGTAGGTCTTAAGGTTATTCTGCATTCTGACCAAGCGAACGTATCCAGCGGTTTTAAAGCCAGGTACAGCTTCGAGACGGCCAAATCCATTTTTGGAGACTGTGGAGGTAAATACCTTTATTTTTTGTATTTTGAACATTTAAATCAATTTGGGAGTAACATTTATTAAACTGCAGTAACTCTATAATGTTACATTATCCTTAACTTCTTTTACCTTTTTTTGTCATAGAACTTCTGCCAACAGCTTAAAGAAATACACATGGGATAAATCCGACTATAAGGTGGATGTAGGCAATTCTGTATT